>CAMZMU010000065.1:20710864-20772066 GCA_947311845.1 Poa pratensis
TATCGGCTATCTCCAATCACTGTCACCATATAGCAACGAGCAGATAATTAGCGAGAAGCAGAAACAAAAGAATTCTCAGCGACAAGCAACAGTAATTCTCTCACAACAAACAACAGCAGACAACAATAGCAGCAGATAATTACTGCTTAGCTCATGTTGTGCAATCTGTAGGAAACACACACCGCTCGCAATCAGCAACAGCCGCAAAGCACGCGGAGCCGCACCAATCTTTCCGTCTCATCTCTCTCCCTAATCTATTTTCTTCTTACTGATAAGTTTTGATACAGTAGTGGGTAATGCCCATCTCAAACATTTAGCCTACAGTTAAAAATAAGTAATGGAAACTTGATGCCTTTAACCAATAATATCCTGGGAGGATGGGAGTCGAATTGGCTTCCTTCAGCATATCATTAGTGTGGACGGACTAACTAAAAGCTCTGATAAATTGTTATCTACACTATTCTTTGTTTTGAACACGTCTTCCCCAAATTGTAGGCATATATTAGAATTTCCGATGAGCTACGGAATGTTTGCCCTTCATGTATTTTAATGTTTTAGGTAAACGCCTATGCAGATTTGCTTCTTTGACGTGATAAGATTGTAATTTGTAGCTACATTTTTCCAGGGGCAAAATCTATTAAATACACATGACAGAAACTCATATCAACTTCTTTTAAAATAAAATGCCATCACAGGGGACAGAGGTCTCTCGAACCTTTCCCTTCGTCAGATCCTAACCAAGCAACAATCTCATCATCGATCAGCAATCATTTCATATGTCGTAGACCTCTGCTGCAACCCCGTCATTCAAGAGGGCGTCATTCATCCTCCAATCAACATCCTCCTGCAATCAACAAGTAAATAAGAAGACTGTAATCTCGTGAGCTCATCAGTGATCTGATCAATAAACACTCAACAGGTTTGCACGCCATGGTTACCTCCTTATCACTCGAGAGCTGTTCTTCCCCAAACTAACATCCTCTTCTTCCCCAAACTAACATCCTCCTAAAATCAACAAGCAAGACAGATAAACTGCCAGCAATCTCACCAATCGTCAACCACCATTAAATTTAACGTAATTAGGTGCACACCTTCACTGCATTCTCGTTGTCATTCTCCCTAGTAAGGCTAGTACCAACATTCTCCTGCGATCAGCAATTAAATCAGACTAAGCAGAGTAGCAGGCATACAGGCTCGTTAATGAGCGACCTGAAGCAAGGAGCAGCTGAAAACCTTTGCCTGGTGAGAGGTAGCAGCGGGGAGGGACTGCCCGAGCGTGCCGGGGGGTCGATGACGATGCTGGGCAGCCTCAATAGGATTTACTTGATCTGAGGACCTATCCGGGCGGCCGATCGCTGCTAGCGGTGACAGACGACGCCGTTGGACGCCCGGCGCGCCAAACCTCCTCCCCCTCCCTACCTCCCCTGCTGGCCGTCCCTTCCCTTGCTGGCGCTCGAAGATGCCGCGCGCGGCCTGGAGCTGTCGTGCGCTTGGTCGAGCTCGTATCCCCTCCCCTGATGGTGGCTCTCCCCTTCCTCCATGGGGTGGTGGGGAGATAGTGGCGGCGTTGGAGCAGGGGGCGCTCGGCGCTGTCGCCACCGAACGTGGGGGCGAAGTGGGCGGCGGTGGAGCAGGGGAGAGAAGGGGTTCTCGTCGGGAGAGGAGAGGGCCAGAGGAGGTGGGCAGGCGTGGGGGAGGAGGAAGGCCTCCCACGGGAGCTGGAGTCGCGTGGCGGCGACGGCGGCGGCTGAGCTCCGTGCGTGAGGAGGACTGGAGGAAAACGATGTGTTTAGGGAAAGTTATGGACTGCGGGTTGATTTTCGAATTCCTTAGGGGGCTTTGTGCAAAATCGGCGCGCGTACGTACGACGTATGTCCACTAAGGCTATTATATAGTAGAGATTTTTCCTCCACTTATTGGTTGCCTGCGGGGTGGTAAAGGATAAGAAAAGAGTGAAGAGATATGGAGAGAGAAGAAGGGATGGTATTATTTACCACCCCTGCGTACAGCTGGCGGACATAATATTCTGTCTGCCAGCACTAATAAAATATTGTTGGCGAACCAATAAGGCCATCCGTCAGCGGTAGCCGCGGCCAGCGATGCTAACGTAGCTATGGCGAACAAACCGAGCTGTCAGGAGTAGCCTGTTTTTTACTAGTGTAATAGCCTGTTTTTTTGCTAGTGTAAATTACGTGGGAAATACGGCGCGGAGCGCGACGACATAGAAAAATTGGGACACCAATTTGGGCGGGAAAAGCAACTGTCGGCGGGCGACCAGGCCTGCTCGACTAGGCCGCTCGGCTTGTGAGAATCCACAAAAATAACCTTCTGACCAAACTTAACAGAAAATAAACCTTTTTCCAAAGAAATTTCCAAATTGACCCTTTTTCATAGCGCATGTACAGCCGGAGTTACCTTAGAAGGATAACTCCCCCATGGCGGAGCTATGCAGTTGCCAGCATGGCAAGGTGGGACCGGGGTCCGGTTATGTAGCTCCGGTCATGGGGGCGCTATGCGTTTTTTTTTTTTTGCGAGATAGATCCGGTTGAAAACACCAGGAAACTTACAGAACAGCCCAAAGATCAAAGAAAATTACACAAAGGTCCTGCAAGTCCTCGAGGACGCCGTCGTCGAAGAAGACGTACCGCGGCGCGCCGCCGCCACTCCTCCTCAGCAACCTTGGATCGGCAGGAGTCCCCAGGCGGACGGGAAGTCGACAGAACTCGGCTCGACAGAGCCTCCACCTCGCATCGTCGCCGTCGCCCTCACCCTGGTCGTCATCACCATCACCATCGAGTCGTTCGAACCGAAGCCGCCGCTCCACGAACTCCGGTGCGGGGAAGAGGCACAACACAGCTCTACCGAGTTGCGAGCACCCCGGAAGAGGCAGATCCATGGCCGCACTCCGCGGAGCACCACCATCGGAGAGGATCTCCGCCTCAACAAAACGCCGGACCGACCGCGTCATCCTCTCCCCGACGCCGCCGGCAGGCCAACCCCTTAACCCTAGACTATGTACAGGCGAGATCCGGGGTTTCCCCACCCTCCCGCCGCCGGAGCGGCCGGCGGAGGGAGGGGAAACCGGCAGATCGACGTCGGCGAGCTGGATCAAGCGGTGGGGTGAAAAAGTCTTCTCTCCTTACTGTAGCGGGGGAGAGAGCCGGGTCCAAGGTCCCTTCTTTTGTGCATTCATGGGGGCGCTATGCGTTAACGCATAACACCGCCATCGCGCTATGTAGCTCGAATTTAAAACCCGAGAGACACAGAGCAGCTGCCGTCGGTCTGATGCGAAAAAATTCTAAGTTTATGTGCAGCTCCGTCGCGAAGGGAGATACGCTTGTAGGTATAACTCTGATCTCGGCAGAGTTATGGTCTGTGCGATAAATATAAGGGGCCTGCTGCGGATGAGGATGGGGACGAGCACGTGTTTGAGCAAGAGTCCGCCGAGCATGCGTCCGAGCGTGAGCACTCGGACGAGCACGATTCCGAGGATGGGGACGAGCACGTGTCCGAGCAAGAGTCCCCGCCTAGGAAGAAACTTCCTTCCATGAGGAAAAAGCTGGTGTGCAGGAGGAAGAATGTAGATCTGGCACCGAGTGTACCTTTGAGAAGGCTGCGTAGAAGGAATTAGAGTTCACTTATCGTCTTTAGTTCTCATGTAATAGCTACTTGGACTCGCCGTGAACTTACCGTTTTGTTATGCACCTTGTTTTGAACTTGTTAAACCCGAACTCGATTTATAAATTTGTATCTCTTATTGGCTGAAAAATTGTAGCGTTCCAGAGGGCGGAGCTATCTTCACACGTGCAGCATCGAGGCTGCCGGAGTTGTGCTCGCACAGACCATAACTCCGCCGAGGCCGGAGTTATACCTGCAAGCGTAGCTCCCTTTGCGACGGAGCTGCACACAAAGTTAGAATTTTTTTCGCATGAGACCGGCGGCAGCTGCTCTGTGTCTCTCAGGTTTTAAATTCGAGTTGCATAGCGCCCTCGATGGCGGAGTTATGCATGAACGCATAGCGCCCCTACGACCGGAGCTACATAACCCGATCTCGGTCTCAACTTGCCACGCTGGCAACTGCATAGCTCCGCCATGGGGGAGTTATCCTTCTAAGTGTAACTCCGGCCGTGCAGGCGCTATGAAAAAGGGTCAATTGTGAAATTTCTTTGAAAAAAGGTTTTTTTTTGCTTAAGTTTGGCCAGAAGGTTATTTTTGTGGATTTTCTCGCTCGGCTTGGCCTTCGCCGACCAGGCCCAATTGGCTTGCCGTGGCCGACCAGGTCGCCAGGCCTGGCAGGATCTTGGCGGACCTCCGTGTCGGCTTGAGCCTGGCCTACCAGGCCACCTAGGGCCATGTCTAGGCCGCTATTTCTCAAATTTGATTAAAATGTATTATTTAAAAAATATAGGTTTTTGTTAGTAAAAAGTCTATTTCTAGTTTCTCGCTTTTTAAGAATTGAATCTATCTTTTGTTAGGAGACATTGTTTCTATCTTTAATGTTGGTGTTTTATTGCCCACGGTATTTACGGAACATATAGTGTGTGATGTTCAAAATCAGTGTATACGGTTTTGTTTTTTAAGCATGTGTGAGATCGCACACGTTTCTGTAAATTGAACCGTATACGAAATTTTCTCTGAAACCGTTGTCCAACCAGTTACTCACGGCTTCAATGAGATAACGCATACGTACGTATACAATGGGAGGTCTTAAATTATCCAATCTGTATTAGTGGTAGGATGTGACGAACTGCCAATTGCTTTATCTCCTCGCTAGTCATGATTGAGGATTAATTCTTCTGGCCAGTGGCTTAAGCTCTAGGACATAGCGTGCCCGTGTTGATGGTCGACTATAGTGGTCCGCCGTATAGTAGTGCTGACCTTTGGACGTTTTGCATGGTGACAGCCAGCCTGCAATCTTTGCAGGTTCTACGGGGAAGATGAAACTTAGGCCTTTCGTCGGTTTGGACAAACAGACCAAAGGAGGATGGGAGACACGATCTTAGGCCTTGGTGTGCTACGGTATAGTTGGCAAGGGTACATCTCCTCTCACACAAGTGGCACCATAAGATACAAATCTAAGATGGTGAAGTTTTGTCCTTGTATCCACAATGAGACATATCTGATGGTCTTCTAATAGCCGCCACTCCACAAAATGTAGCCAATTGCTGAGTAAGACATGTGAGATCAAGTCCAGATACCATGTAGCCTACCTTACAACAAGGCCCGCACGACAACGGACAACTCTGTACCATGTGCGCAATACACCGTTTCTTTCAAGTTATGTTTTATTTTATTTTTGGCTCAGAAAAAGTTACTATACTTATATATACTAATTAATAGGTGTGCATAGAAGTAATGTTTAATATTAACCATTTGGTCAAAATCGAACTTTCTAAAGGGGTGTACAGAGGATGCGTTTTTTTGGCTCATGGGGCTAGGTGCTCCCATTATGAATAACATATTTTAAAATGGCTATTTTTTATAAGAATGTACTCCCTCCGTCCCAAAATAAGTATCTTTAGTCTGGCTAAATACGGATGTATCAAGACGTAAAACACATCTAGATACGTCCATATTTAGACAAATTAAAGACACTTATTTTGGAACGGAGAGAGTACATGCTTACATCTTATACATGTCCGGAAACGTTTTGTGAAAAAAATGTAGTGTCAAAGGCAGGAAATTAAATATCTCATGGAAAGTCATTTTATGGCGCCAAAGTTGTCATTTTACGCAGGTTACAAAAAATCTCTACATGCATAAATAGAATATAGAGATGTACATCCGAGGTTTTTGTTAGTATTTAGAAATAGGTTTTCCATAATGGAAGCATCCAGTACTACGACTCAAAAGCGATTGACGGCGTACCCAAGCACACTTTGCTTGTTAGTGTTAGTTTTTCCAACATGTAAAATCCAGCATGCATGGTGTCACAACTTGTCTCTAGGAAATCTGGAATGGATAGGATGCCAGCCCACGCCGAGCAGCGACATCTCGCCGATCCAATCCTTTCAGGTGCACGCATCGAATTAAAGCCCGGCCCGTTTAAATTGCCATCAGCATCATCCTGGTCTATAAATATGACATGCATCGGCAGATAGTTATCGTCCATCACCAAGCAACAACGTTGGCAGTGCATATGCAGTAGCCACAAGAGATCAGACAGTAAGCAGTATGAGTGTCATGTTGTCTCTCCTCTCCTGGCTACTCCTGGTGAGTACTCCAATCGAGATCGATCATATATGCATCCATATATATATATATATATGGAAGTGTTCAGTTTTTTGCACACTAGCTAGTTAATATACATACTCGATCTTATATGTGTCTACCATCCATTCTTTAGAATGCTTAATTTTCACATGTAAGATGGTGTTATACAAAAGTTATTTGTTGTAGTGAAACGCTCCTTTTCTACTGCATGTATGAATGAATCGAAGAAAAAAAAGAGATTGGTGATAATATCAGTCCATTCGCCAGAGCATGGGCTAGAAATTTTCTTAGCAGTCTTCAGTTTACGAGTACAAGTTTGGAAGTTGATTATTTAAGAAGTGAGCCTAGGACATTTGGGTAGGGCCGTAAGCGTACAACCGAAGCGTACACTTGAGTAAACTATACCACTTGAGTATTGTGTTATATCTTTGCCTCCACATCTTTTGATGCTAATGGTGGATATATATACACATACAGGTCATGGCTGCTGGAGGAGGATTTCACACAAATTCAGCGACTGCCGAAGTGACGATGGCTTCAAACGCAGCTGCGGTTAGCGCGTACTGGCACACAATGCTTCCCAACACTGTCATGCCATTAGCCATCCTCGAGCTCCTAGCGCCACCTGCGGGTCTCTCTCTCCCTCCCTCTATCACCCTACATCGTTGAGCATATACTACTCAATATATCCCCTTAAAATCTCTTCATGTATAATTTAACCCCACTGAAGATAAGCTTTTTAAGTAAGTGAACTACTACAGTAAATTAGCAAAGAAAACAATAATCTTATTTGCAACACATGGCCACGAAACTAAATTATTGGAGTTAATATCTATAATTCTCTCACAACACAAATTTTTAATTGGTTGTTTGCATAGGAGGTACACAAATTATTTTTAGTTGGTTGTTTGCATATTATCTCTTTGTTTATTAGCTGCTCTTAAACTCATCATGCCTATGTGATATAGTTTTGATACAGATGATGGTAGCACTAGGCGGCCTAAATACCAGACATAGTTGGACTAAGCGAAAAACCCAATGGACCACGGGCTCCATAGGGCCTATTAAAAACAAACAATATATTGAAATCAGAGAATCTGAGTTTTTGTTTTTGAACATGTACATACAGATGTGAGCTGTGGACGTATGATATTTTTATCAACGTATTCTTTCGTTTCTGTGTGCTAGATAAAAAAGAAAATCATGTGTATTGAAATTCAATCTTCTATAAGCTGTATAGATCCACCATGTTTTCTTTTTGTCTAAAATTACAAAATTAATGCATTATTTAATATTAATGTAACGATGTGTATAATACATTTATACTTGTGTTTGGTAAAGAATTAAGAATATGTATTCCTTATTCATTTTATAGGAAAGAAAAATAATTCGACAATAGAAAACATAAATACACAGTTTAAATGATATATTATCTTACTTGCAATAATCTGTGATTGATAACTCTTAGTAAGCCATTAATACATATATATCGAGCAAACTTACGCACATACATGAGATCTGCTTATTAGATTTCAAAACTAGTAAACAATGCAAGCACTGTCCAAAATCAAATTTCAGGAAAAATTTATAAATATAGAGTAATTATGTTGCAGAAAAATCCCATAGAGAAATATAACTGGAACCGTTGCACATAGTTATATCCATATCATGGATATTGCCTTTGAGATCGGAGCAGGAACTACTATGCACAGATTTATTAAGTGTTTCTTATTTCGCCATAGATGCGGGACAGTTTAGGCTATCCACAACGGGAGTATCATAGGTAGTATCATGCAATTGATGCCAACAAAAAATGATGTGGCATTGTAAATTAATGAAAGAAAATGAGTACAATATCAAAGCACGTAAAACTGAAAAATTAATAGCAAATGGATCTGTACATACATTTACTTGGGATACTACAAGTAAATGAATAGTTTGATATTGTTTTAATATGATAAAGGTAACATCATATACATGATACTAGTGTACGGTATTCTCCGCTATGAGTAGCCTTAGATACATCAGTTTATCAAGAATAAAGCAAGGTGGGTCCAACACATGTATCACGTACGCAATGTGATTTGGTCGACAATGAAAATATTCACAGATTAATGCAAGAGTCTAGTTATTCAAAAAATATTTTGGTTATGGAAAATAATATGTAAAAAATACTATGATGCGGACTAATAAAAAGTGTACGAAAGGATTAGAACACTTGATCGAAATACATACCAACAACAAGTGGCATACGTGGTAAGTAACCCTAAGACTTCAAAAACAAAATGAAGCATGTACAAACAGTATATTGGCTACATACATAATGAATAGAAATTATGTGTTATTTTGAAGTGTATTATTGCCATGAGATTATTATTAATTAAATACACATTTACATGTATCATATTTTAGGTATTACTGATCGCATCGAAAGTAGGAACATCGACAATGTACAAACAACAGGAAACATGATGACCGATAAATATGTTGGAGCATCATTAGTTGAAGCACGAAAAATGGGACTGGGCCCACACACAGCAGACAAAGTCACAACAAGCAACTTTGGGTGGAAGGGCCCACACAGAACAGACAAAGTCACAACAAGCAACTTTGGGTGGAAGGACCCATACACAACAGACGGCGTCGAGAAGAGCAACTTTGGATGGGGTGGCCCGTCCACAACACACGGTGCCGAGAAGAGCAACTTTGGGTGGGGTGGCCCGTCCACAACACACGGTGCCGAGAAGAGCAACTTTGGGTGGGGTGGCCCATCCACAACACACGGCGTCGAGAAGAGCAACTTTGGGTGGGGTGGCCCATCCACAACACACGACATTGAGAAGAGCAACTTTGGATGGAGTGGCCCGTCCAAAACAGACGGCATCGAGAAGACCAACTTTGGGTGGGGTGGCCCGTCCACAACAGACGGTGCCGAGAAGAGCAACTTTGGATGGGGTGGCCCGTCCACAACAGATAGTGCCGAGAAGAGCAACTTTGGATGGGGTGGCCCGTCCACAACACACGGCACCGAGAAGAGCAACTTTGGGTGGGGTGCCCCGTCCGCAACACACGGGGCCGAGAAAAGCAACTTTGGGTGGGGTGACCCGTCCACAACACATGGTGCCGAGAAGAGCAACTTTGGGTGGGGTGGCCCGTCCACAACACATGGTGCCGAGAAGAGCAACTTTGGGTGGGGTGGCCCGTCCACAACACACGGTGCCGAGAAGAGCAACTTTGGGTGGGGTGGCCCGTCCACAACAAATGGCATCGGAAAGAGCAACTTTGGGTGGGGTGGCCGATTCAAAACAGACGGCGTTGAAAAGAGCAACTTTGGGTGGGGTGGCCTACACACAACAGGCGGCATCAAGAAGAGCAACTTTGGGTGGGGTGGCCCGTCCACAACAAATGGCATCGAGAAGAGCAACTTTGGGTGGGGTGGCCCGTCCACAACAAATGGCATCGAGAAGAGCAACTTTGGGTGGGGGACCACACACACTGTAAATGGTGTTGAGAAGAGCAACTTTGGGTGGGGTGGACCATCCAAAACAGACGGTGTTGAAAAGAGCAACTTTGGGTGGGGGGCCCCACACACAAAAGACGACATCGAGAAGAGCAACTTTGGGTGGGGTGGCCAATCCACCAAAGCTGAAGACCAGAAGAGGGGCCCATCCACTGTAGCCGGATACCAGAAAGCCGATCAAATGGGTGTTCCGCTACCTGAGATAGGTGAGGGCTGAACACCAATTTTTTTACTGATGCATCTCTATGATTTTTTAACCACTAGAACATATAATTTTACTATATACCAACTTCTTAACAGGACAATCCCACATCGGCCGAGTCAACCACGAACATGGAGCCATGTCAAACAACGTATTCTTAGAAGAAGCCCTCAAGCCAGGATCAACTATCGCTTGTTACGTCCTACCATCGCATACCTCAGGAGCTCCTTTATTACGACGTGATGTCGCCGACTCTATCCCCATGTCCACGAGAAACTTCACCGACATCATGAAAATGTTTGCGCCGTCATCCAATGGCATGGCCGCTGATATATGGTCGACCCTGCAACAATGCGACCACCCGGACGCTATCAAGGGTGAGAAGAAGGCGTGCGCCACATCCGTGGAGTCAATGGTGGAGTTTTCTGCATCCGTACTTGGGATTAGCACCTACAACCTCCGGGCGTTCTCCTCGCCGGACGCACCCGCGGCGGGGATCATGTCAAGGAGGGAGTACAGAGTGGCGGCTGCGACGAGGGTCACAGAGGCAAATGACACCATGACTTGCCATGGCGGGAGGTTCCCGTTCGCCGTGTTCATGTGCCACGCGGTGAATCCCACCAAAGTGTACTCGGTGACGCTGGAGGCGGATGGTGCCGGCGGCGCGCCGCAGAGGATGGAGGTGCTCGCGGTGTGCCACCTGGACACGTCGGGATTCCACCCAAGTAGGATGCCGCTGCACGTTAAGCCTGGGGATGCCCCACTCTGCCACTTCCTCTCCAGGGACAGCATTCTCTGGGCGCCCGCCGCTGCTGCTTAGCTACTAAAGTAGTACCTACACGTGTGTGGTATTGCTTGATGTTGATGTACCGTCTCGTGTGAGTGAGTATATTTTACATACTGTGTACCTATGTAAGGTGTATGAATGTATGTCCACCGCATTCATGCATGCCTCTCTGGCGATGGGCTACGTACCTGTACGTATGTGGTCTTAATTATTTATGTCTATGAGCGAGTATTTTACTATTAATATATGCCCGTGTGTTGTTACGGTTCGATTTTTTCTGAATATTCTGGCAAGATGGATGGAAACATGTTATAGTCTTGGTCGCACCCGCCAGGTGTCGAATGGAACTGTTCCTTACAGATGTATTTGTTGATGCGTTCAACTAGGAATACTTTGCGCACAAATGTTATGGGCTCTATAAAAAGGCTGGAGAACAACAAAATGGTAAATTTAAGTCGACATCTCCTCTCGCTTTTATAGGATGAGCAGGATGACATACATGGCAGGGACAAAAAGGGCGGGAATGAACAAATGACGGCAGGAAAGGAAGACATGGTGGGAGGAAGTTGGCAGGAACAAAAAAATACTGGAAGAGTTCGGCTGTGTTAAAAAAGAAAATAATTGTCACTACGTTGGACGAAAGGCCTAATTCGGTGCGGCTGAGGACGATAGTTCATGTCGTCGGCATGTTTACACGACATGCCTCTTATCGTTTTGTGTTTGACAATTTCATGCCTGAACGATGAAGTATCTTTCTTGAAAAAAAATCGGGATAATATTTCCGAAATTTAATACAAAATAATACTATATATAAAATTAAAAAACCTACTCGAATGTCGGCATAAAGATGGTGATACATGTCGGCAAACAGACCATACATAAGACAAAATGGTTAACAAATGTAAAACATACTCGAATAATTACTAATTGATTTTGGCAGAGGTCATCGCCCTTTTTGAAAGTTATCTTGAATGTTGCCCCATTTGCCATCTTAAAAGCACATTTAAAAATATATGCTCTTGAGGCACAACACCAGCAAGGAAAAGTGCAGGTGTTAATGGTGAACGAATTGCCTGAAACAAATTTATAAGTCATTTAAAGAAACGGAAAAAGGTTTATCGAAATGATCCTTGTTTCCTAGCAGTGAAGAATAGTAAACAATGAGCAAGCTAATGATACTATAAGGTTTACCTCATCAAAGTTGTCCAGCTCACAGAAAAAAACCCAACAGAAGCTGCCTCTGTTTTGTTCTTATCTGCACTACCACAAACATTAAGCAGTGAGTTTTGTCTGGCGTGATAAACTTTGCCACAGTTGAAACCCATCTTCATCTCCATCCTCTATGGCATCCATCTGTTTACATAAACAATGGTACATATGAAGTTGACATATCAGGAGGGTGGTCAAAGGTCTGCCGCCCCAAGAAGTTGGGGGGTCTTGGAATTCGGGATTTGGACAAGTTTGCTCGCGCGCTAAGACTCAGATGGCTATGGATGGAATGGGCCGCACCTGACAAGCCATGGGTCGGCCTTGAAACTCCGAATGATGATGCGGAGAGGGAGCTCTTCAACGCGGCCACGATGGTTACCATTGGGGATGGACTGACTGCTAGATTCTGGAACTCGCCATGGTTGGATGGTGCCACCCCTAAGTCTTTAGCGCCAAAAATCTTCGAGGCCTCCAAGAAAAAGAATAGATGCGTCCAGAATGCACTCTCTGAGCTCAATTGGGTCGCTGACATCTCGGTCCAAGACTTCACCCTCGACCACATCACTCAGTTCCTCAGCCTCTGGCAACGTCTCCAGGATGTCACGCTGGATCCGCTGGGTGCGGATACCATCACCTGGACCCTCACTCCAAGCGGAAAGTACTCGGCCGGTTCTGCATACAACGCCCAATTCATCGGATCCACACCATGCTCTTTCGAGAAAATCGTGTGGAAGACGTGGGCGCCTCCAAAATGCAAGTTCTTCTCCTGGCTGGTTGTGCAGAACCGCCTTTGGACCTCTGATCACTTGGCCGTCCGGGGCTGGCCGCACAACCCCCTTTGCCAGCTCTGCAAAAACCAGATCGAGACGGCCAGACACATCCTTTTTGAATGCCGTTTCTCCCGCCGCATCTGGCAGGCCGCTGCCTCATGGCTCTCCTGCCCCTCCCTGGTTCAGGACATGGGCGCTGGCCGCCACACTGTTCTTGAATACTGGAAGGCCATCGCGAAGACCCCCACTGCACACCCAAAGGGCCTCAAGTCAGCAATTGTGCTGCTGACATGGGAAATTTGGAAGGAACGCAACGCCAGAGTTTTCAACAACAAAGCTTCCATGCCGTCGGCCCTCTTTCAAAAGATCAAGGACGAAGGGGCAAGCTGGATTCTCGCAGGAGATAAACATTTAGGACAAATCATCTCTTAATTTCGCATGTTCTGATTTTTTCTTTTTTTTTCGGCCTAGGCCTCCCATGTTTGCTTCTACTATATCAATACCTAATAATAAAAGCATTAAGGTTTCTTGTGGTACGTCATTTTTTTTGCCGATTTAACCTCTCACCAAACCACATATTTACCCACCACTGCCACCCATAAGTTAAAAAACGGTTCGTCCCTTCGACTTGGATGTACTAGTAGCTTTGCACGTGCACGCACGTCAAGACACCTTAAAATGCACTTACTCTTTCTTCGCCCCTTACTTAGTTTTTCATACACAATAGAGAATATATGTGGTATAGACGTATAGTGTATTAATGTATCACTTAGTCTTAGTTTGGTTAATCTGCGAGTCTGCGACCACGTGCACCCCTGGCATGAACCCGCATTGCAGCCACGAACTCATGGTTGTTCATTACCCCTCCATAACCTCGTCATGTTTAGGCTTCAGTATTTGTTAAACTTTCAAGCCGCTAGTAGATGGGATCACCAGTTATATTTTCCAGCGAGGAGGGGTCATGTGAGTAACTTGAGTTTTTAATCGAAAGCAATGTTTAATTCCAAGAGGACAATCCTTTACAAGAGATATCAAGAGGCCCTCATACTTACGATTAAAAATGTGCTCATACAACACACCAGTCACCAGAACACAAAGTTTTAGTACCAAGAGTTGGAAAATCATGAGCTACTGTATTCCTTGATTTAACAAACAAAAATCTGACCACACTGGCTTATACTGTATCATATTAAGTCCTGAAGATTAGCTTGATAGATAAACTTGTCCGCAAGCCAGGAAATAGTTCCATAATCACTTCATTGCTAGATTCCAAGACAACATTGTGCATGACATGATTCGAAAGTATATTGGCCATGGAGAAGCATGTTCAACTCCGTCACCGCCTGCATGATTCTTTTTTCGTTTCTAAAACATGCCTAAATGACTACGAAGAGACAATGATCGAGCCATCCTGCAACATACCGTATGGCTGGAATAGCCGTAGTATCATCGACCTCACCATCTATATTCAGTTTGGTCCAGCCCGGACAAGAATACACATCAGTCGACTTAGCAATAGATGTGAAGATGGAACAAAATATATTTGTAATCTGCATGAGTGAAAGAGATGATTGAACAGATAACAAGCAAAGTCGGTTGGCGGGAAAAATATGACAAAATTCAATACAAAACTCATAAATCGGCGCTAAACATCATGAACAAAAAATTACAAACAATAATATCACTAACAAATTGGTCATGGGACGGTTTAGTTGTTGTACATGGGAGTTATCCAAAGAACCCTATAACCTCTATAACTCATGCAACACCAACATTCAGAAACCAAAAACCCAGCAGTGAAAATAGCATTAATCATTCAATGGTCAATTGCTCATCAGTAGATATGTGGAAACCATATATATATGCCTCAAGTTTCTTTATCTCATCTCATGGTTCCAATTCAATGTAAAAGATACCTAGAAAGCTCCCATTCCAATTATACATGTTTGCAAGGGGCAGGACGCAGCGCCATGGACGCAAGACATGTGCTATCATCTCAATGCATTTTAATTCTTTCAGGTTGCATCATTTCTCCACCCATAA
Source organism: Poa pratensis (assembly GCA_947311845.1). Lineage (NCBI taxonomy): Eukaryota > Viridiplantae > Streptophyta > Magnoliopsida > Poales > Poaceae > Poa > Poa pratensis. The sequence goes on from CAMZMU010000065.1 coordinate 20,725,609, forward strand.
TCTAATCATAAGTCTATTAACTCAACTTTGGAGTATCATATTATGAGGCAAACAGGGTACCTCACCACAGAGTGGAAAGATAGAGGAATTAAACACGGTTGCTGAACATGTACAATTAGTATAGCAATAGGATTCCTAATCTCAATCCGTTACAGTTAACTACTAAACCTCACTGTTACTGGACCAGAGAAATAAAGAAAAAAAATACTCTATACGGCCCTGGCTATAATGCTATATACAGATTGATTCCCAGCGTGGATGAGTGTGCTAGCTAGTAGCTACTAATAATTGATCAACTGCAAATAAAAGTAATTCGTATGTTGGTTGTTCAAGAATCTAGTCAAGGCGGACCTGGTCGGGCCTCTCGAGCTGCCGGCTGCTCGTGGAAATAGCGATGTGTTCTGCAACAACCGAGCCTACGCGAGGATTCTGCAGGCTGCGGCCGGGGAGCCGCATCGGCGCCGGCGGAGGGGTGGGCCATTGCGCGCGCTCAGAGGCGGGCTCGACGACACGCAACCAGCTCTTCCCCAGGTTCCTCGCCAGTGTGGACTGCCGCCTTGCCCAGTTCAACGCCCAGCCGGCCTCGTCGAGCTCCTCGTTCATGCGCTGCACGCCGGACTTCGTCCTGGCCGTCGTCCGCACGGCGGACGCAGCAAGGTGGGCTGGCGGCGGCGTTCTAGCCCTAGAGAGGGTGCGATGGATATGGAAGGAAGGCCAGGGAGCAGTGCGCTGTGTTGTTTGATTTACGTTTCCGACGGAACACGTACTTGGCAGAGTAATCGTCCGCCGATATTAAACGCTAGGTACACTCGTAGGCTCAGATTAGATTAATCCTGGCTGTTAGATGTGATTAGGCAGAGGAATCTGATGGTAGTAATCAGGCTAGATACATTTGTGGGGTGGCCTTAGGAAAGAAAATGTTCGCTTGTTTAATAGTAGTATAGATTAACAGGGCAATGCCACCGCCGAATATAACATTTCGTCGTACATACTACCGCAGCGGGCACGCCTCCTGCTTCCTCTATTCAAGCTGCGCTGCTGGGCTTTCTCTTGTGGGCCGCCGTACAAGGCCGTGAATTTCTGATTGTCGGAGGAGAGCAGTCCTGCTAGAAAAAAAAAAGGAGAGAGCAGCCGGATATTTTCTACTGGATAATCCCACCTCGCTCGCTTAAACCGATTCCAACTGGTTTATATACCATCGCAAATTCAAAGCAATCAGCCTCCTCTAGCATATACAAGCAGCATCAATTTGAATCGGATCCAGTGGGGGAGGTGGGAGAAGGGGGAGACAGAGCGGGAAGCACCAGAGCCTGCATATCGAAAAAATGGGAAAAGATGGATGCGCCGTGGTCCTTCCGTGATCCGTGATCCAGCCGTGGATGAGGGCCCGGATCTCCACGAATTCGCTCGCCGCAGCCTCCATAGTGGTCTGGGACAGTAGGGAGAGATATGACTCGTGTGCTTGCTGCCGGAGCTGCCGGCCTGCCGCGCGCGCGTGCGCTAGGAAGAAGATGGGAGATTGCTTCAGATGCGTTGCTGCTAGCTCTTGATTGATTTAATCCCGCTGGATGTGCTACATCGGCTCATGTACACAAGAGTAGCATATGTGTCTTGCACGTGTTTGTGATAATGCTTGGGAGGAAGCAACTGCACTAAAGCGTAATTTGATCCGACTCGCTCACCTACAGCCTTTGTGTTTTTTTCTATACTATGTTTTTTAAGGTTGGCGACAATTGTGTTAGTAAATTTTAAATTGTTTTGCTGTGTATTAAAGGCTGGTTCTTGGGCTGATTATTGAGCAGTACGAGTTTTCCAGTTTAGTGATAATTTTCTGCCCCTATGTACTCCAATATGTTGGATTCAAATAATTTCATTTTTGCGTCGTTTGTGTCAAGGTGTGTCCAAGGTGTCGTGCTGGGCAGGATAGAATAGGAGTTGCCGCAAATCAATTCAACTGAATGTACAAGGCTTTACTTCTGACACTCGTCACCAACACACGCTGTAACAAATCTTTTATGGGAAATTACAGATAATATATCTGAATGGGTTCCTTCGTTATCGATCTCATGCTCCAAGATAGGACAGACTGTATAAAAAATGCGGTGGAAAATAGCATATGGATGAAATATAAGATACATCTGGTAAAATGAAAAGGGAATGCTTGACAAGAAATTGACATAGTTGCAAGTCTTTTCGCAAGATAAACTCAAGATGTGCTACAAGAAATCAAAAAATAAAGATTGATGAAATTTGGATATTGAGAATTGGAGGATCCGTCAGAAAGTTAAAGTTAATACAAACCTAAGGCGCAAACCATTACACTTCCGTTGGCTAGGGTTACCATGGTCGATCTATTTTAGGGTAAAATTTGGGTTGCGTTGGTAAAGTTAATATAACCGATGCAGACTCGATTATCCCAACCGGACCCAAGTCCGCATCTTACTGCCTTTAAATATGGGTGCGATCGATTGTCCCGCGTCGAAGAAGATCCAATCTTAGATCGAAATCCAGTGTTTCGAGCCATCAGGCGAGCTAGCAATTGTGAACTTTGGCGGCAACCACAGCTCCGGCAGCGCTCGCTTCAAGATCAAGCGGAGGTGGCGGCCCTCTCGCATCCACCGCGTGATGAGGATGATTGCGTCGAAAACACCGTTCCCCATCCTCACCAAGGTCATCGACCACGGCAACATGCGCACGCCATCGCCGGAGGAACCAGCTACGCCGATTAGCAGGACCTGAAGAGCTGCCAGGGAGAAGCTGCCGCAAAGGCCGAGCTCGACCAGCCACACGCATCAGGGTGAAGCTGCCGGCAAAGGCCGAGCTCGACCAGCCACGCCAATTTGCGTACATCCTCATCTTTACCCCCTTTGGATGAAAACCATGGTGAACCGCCTGCTTGGGTGTCGACGTTGTAGTCGGACGCCTCGGCAGGAGCGCATGGAAGGCAAGCTTCTGTCACCCAGGCACCAATGCTGCCCGTGGCCTCCTCGCCGGAGCCGGCGCAAGAGGGGAGAACGAGCTTGGGGCTATGCTTCTGGTGATGCCTTCATGGGCGGCCCCATGGGCCTGGGCGAGGACACGCACGAGGCTTCTGGGCGAGGAGGACGACGATCTTGTGGTCGGCTGCATCGCAACCTGGCGCGCCGACGACAGGAACGGGATGCCGCGCGCCGCCCCGGCCTGCACCAGTCCGCTACTACACTTGGACATCGCTCGTGCGTCGTCTCCATGTTAGCCGTCTTGGCGTGCCGCCCCGCTTGCGTTCCCTCTAATATCTCGCTGTCGTGATATGCATGTCGGGGAGCTAGCTGAGACGACGGGTATAGGAGGACGCGCTTGCCTGTGTAAGCTTGACGTATCCGCAGTTTCAGTTTTACTTATTTTCTTCTCCGTGGAGAGAGTAGACCATGCCTTCAAAATTTACAACGCTCTTCAATGGCATCCTGTTCTACGCAGGGCAGCTCCTCCCGAAGAAGAAGTTGCTCCTCCTAGGCGGCTAGGCCTCAAGCGCAAAACAGATCTCAAGTAAAACCTGTAGCTTCAGCTCTCGCCTCTCGGGCAAGCGAACGGGTGCGACAAGCCAGGCAAATTAGCTGAGTAAGAACGAAAGTCCGAGTAAGAAGGAAGACAAGCACGCAAGCATGGCTGCAGCTCTCGGGTCGCGTGAGTGCTGAAAAAACAACTGACCGAGTGGGGATGCCAAGTTGGTATTGCAGGTTGGCCTTATTGCCTAATTCTGGTCAAAATTGTTAACGACAAAATTCGTGTTTTTCGAACTAATAACCCCAAATTATGATGTTTTGGCCATAAGTTGATGATGATTATGGTTCTAGAGAAAACAACATTATCCATCTCTCTAACACCGTTTTTCTCCCGTTGCAACGCACGGGCACGTTTCCTAGTCAATATAAAAGGCAAAGCTTTTGCCTCTTTAAACTTCAAAAAAAAACAATACGTACCCAAAAAGGAGGAATATTATCTTCATCATTTAATTTTCAAGCATGTCTTATATATTTCGCCTTATATGCATGATCATGGAACTCAACAAACATGGTAACAACGAAAACAGATAAAATGTCAAAGCAGACGTGTGAGTTCTCTATGCAGTATCTATGTAACAACGAAAATGCTGATCATGGTAACCAAATGTAACAAATGGAGTCATGATCACATTCGGTATAGAATTCATATACAAGGATAAAACAAGCATAAGTTTGCTAGATGAGACTAGACTGATTCTATTGAAATGAAAACTACAGGGGAGACCTTGACAGTACATTTATTAGAAGGAATGAAACGTATAAGATTGAATACACAGGGGGTGGGTGGGAGGAGCGGGGGACTAGAGGGCTGACGGATAGATAAGTGGGTCAAGCCATCCTACAAGAAAGCAGGAGAAGGTCTTTTCTTTAGGAGAAAGAACCAAGAACAAACATTGGGATTGAAATTGAAGAAGATCTTAGGATTCGCTGCAGTGATGAAAACTTTCATTAAAATTGGCTCACTGAAGCTAGATTTGGCTTCAGAAACCAGAGAAACAGTGTCAGCATAGCGTTGGCCTGAGGTTCAGACTAATGGAGGTCCAACGTTCAGTGCTGAAGCCACATTAAGTCTCTGGATTCAAGGTGAGCAGTTCACAGGACACATTGAGAATCTTTGTCATGCAGTAGATTTCGTCTATGAAGCGTAGCCATGGTGTTGAGACAGTCATTGAAGAGGACTCAAGCAAATCCCTTGGAGAATGGAGCATGATAAGAAACATACACACATATACAGTGCGTTCAAAACTGCAGAGCTCAACAGCTGGTCTTGCTGCTTAACTGAAGCGTTCGAGTTCAACAGGTATGGTACGGGAAAAAAATAAGGGAAGGGGAATGAGATGCTACTACCTTGTGGGGTCGTGGTGGTGGTGGTGGGGATGGGGACGCGGGAGGTGAGGCGGGGACTCGCTGCTGCTCTTGTTCCCCGACACCGCCGCTCTGTTCCTCCTGCTGACCGCCGCGCCGGTTCTTCTGACGCCGGCGGTCGCGGCCGCCATGACCGACCGACGGCAAGGGAGCGGAGGTGGCGGTGGAAATTGTTAGAATAAATAGATCTTTGTATTATGTTTGGATACGGTGCAGTACACCGATCCACCTCTCCCTATACCCCCTGTACCTCTCGAACACGTATTCTGTACATGCCCTATCGGAGGTTTTCCGGTCCTATATAAACACGCAACACGAGCCAGGGAGAGGCATCGTTTCCGCTAGGGTTTTTGACATGGTATCAGAGCTGAGCTCTTCCATGACCTAGCCGCCGCCGATCCAAGAAAAACTACAACCAAGAAAACCAAACAACAGATCCCTCCTCCCTCAAAACCATGTCGTCGTCTTCATCGTCGATGACGCCGGGCTCCATTGCTTCGGCCCTTGGGGCTCCGCCCTCTCAACAACTGACGCGGGAGAACTTCTTGTTTTGGCAAGCTCTCGTGTTCCCTGCCTTGCGCGGCGCCCGTGCCATGGGTCTCCTTGACGGCACCGACGCTGCCCCGGCACAACAACTGGAGGTCGAGGATGCAGAAAAGAAAAAGAAACTCGTTGACAACCCGACTACCTCGATTGGGTTGCGCGAGACCAGCAGGTGCTGAGATATCTTCTCAATTCCATGTCACCGGACGTGCTCTCGCATGTTCTTGGCCTCACCACCACTGCTGAAGTCTGGGCCGAGCTCACTGGGATGTTCTCCTCGCAGTCTCGCTCGAGGATTCAACATCTTCGTGGAGCCCTCAATAGCACAAGAAAAGAAAACTACACCGCCGCCGAATACTTCACGAAGATGAAAGGCTTCAGTGCAGAGATCGCCGCCGCGGGAAAATCAATAGATGAAGATGAACTCGTTGGGTACATACTCAATGGGCTGGATGGATCGTACAATGGGATCGTGTCCACAGCCAATGCCGTCAAAACCAGCCTTGCAGATCTGTTCGGGCAGGTCTCGGCGCATGACATGCGCCAGGAGATGCTTGCTGCCACGGGTCAGGTAGCTCCAGATGCATTCACCTCCTCTGCCAATGCTGCCCGCCGTGACTCCGGTGGACAAGGCGATGGTGACCGCGGGCGCTCTGTTGATCGTGGTGCGCGCAGTGATCGCGGTGACCGCGGTGACCGCGGCAACTATCGCTATGATGATGGTCCTCGAGGTGTTGATCGCTACAATGATGGCCGTCGTGATGGCGGCAGATATGATGATGGCCGACGTGACGGAGGCCGCTATGATGATACTCGCGGTCAAGGCCGCTTTGCTGATGGCCGTCGTGACGGCTACTGGCGCCGTGATGATGGCGCTCGGAAATTTGATGGTGGACGCCGTGATGCTGATCGTGGGCGTCGAGATGATGATGATCGCCGTGAAGGACGTGATGGAGGCCGTCGCCGCCGTGATGGACGTAGGGGTCGTGCTCCTACCCCCTATGTTGATGTCACTTGCCAGATCTGCAAAATTCATGGGCATCCGGCAAGTGCATGTTGGTGGCGTTTTCAGCGTGATGACTCTGATGATGATGGTGACCGTGAAACCAAGAACGCCCATGTTGCTTCCTATGGTGTTGATACAAATTGGTACCCCGACAGTGGCGCAACAAACCACATCACGGGGGAGTTGAGCAAGCTCTCCACACACAACAAATACAAGGGACGCGATTGTGTCCGCACGGCTGACGGTAACGGTATGCACATAAGTCATATTGGTCATTCAATTTTGCGTACCCCACATGATTCTTTACATCTCAAAAATATTCTTCATGTTCCTAGTGCTACTAAAAACCTTTTATCTGTTCATAAACTTACACTTGACAATGATGTGTTTCTTGAGTTTCACCCATATTTCTTTTTGATCAAGGATCAGGCCACAAGGAGAGTTCTGTTTAAGGGTCCCTGTCATGACGGTCTCTACCCACTAGTGCCCATCTCTTCCGGATCGTCGTCCAAGCAAGCTTTCGTCACAATAAAACCTTCGTCCTCTACATGGCATCGTCGTTTAGGACATCCTTCTTCATTTGTGGTCAATAAAATTCTTAGGAAGCATAATATTTCTTATACTCCAGAAACTAGTCCTTATATTTGTGATCCTTGTCAACTAGCTAAGAGCCATCAATTACCATATCCTGTATCAACTAGTGTCTCCACTGTTCCTTTGGAGCAAGTGTTCTCTGATGTATGGGGTCCTGCACCTCTTTCTGTTGGCAAGCATGCATACTATGTAAGCTTTATCGATGACTTAAGTAAATTTATTTGGATTTACTTGCTCAAAAATCGTTCTGAAGTTTACCAAGTTTTTCTGAATTTCCAAGCACTAGTTGAACGCAAGTTTGACAGGAAAATAATAACAATGCAAACTGATTGGGGTGGTGAATACGAAAAACTCCATGGTTTCTTTCAAAAGATTGGCATTACACATCATGTATCATGTCCTCATGCTCACCAACAAAATGGCTCAGCTGAGAGAAAACACTGTCATATTGTTGAGGTTGGTCTCTCATTACTTGCTAATGCTTCTATGCGTCTCAAGTTTTGGGATGATGCATTTCTTACAGCAACTTTTCTCATAAACTTGCTTCCCAGCAAAGTCATAAATTTTGATACTCCCGTTGAGCGTCTCTTGAACACTACTCCAAACTATGACTCTCTCAGAGTTTTCGGCTGTGCTTGCTGGCCAAACTTGCGCCCTTATAACAAGAGAAAGCTCTCTTTTCGTTCCACTCGGTGTGTGTTTATTGGCTATAGTCCTCGTCATAAAGGAGTACGTTGTTTAGACCCTGTCACAGGCCGTGTTTATGTCTCACGAGATGTAGTGTTTGATGAAAACGTTTTCCCTTTTGCCTTATTAAATCCTAATGCTGGAAAACGTCTTCAAAAAGACATTCTTCTTTTGCCTTCAAACTCAAATTCCGGGGATGCAAAAATTGATGACCATATGCCTACACCTTTTGTGCCTATTGTTACTAACGATGTTGCTGAGCCTCATGCAGAAACTATAATTCCAGATGCTAGTGATGATGAAAATAACAACAGCCCTGAAAATTCTGCTCAAAACAGTGGTCAAAATGATGAAAACAGTGAAGAAATGAATTCTGGAGAAGAAGACAGCAATGGCACGGAATCTGGTGCTGATTCTCCTGCCGAAACTGATCCCGAGGCGGAACATTCCGCTGCAGAAGACTCGCTGGTGCAGTCCCCGGCAGCATCATCGTCGGCATCTGTGCGGTCGCGGTCCAGTGCGGGTGTGGGCACAGGCGAGTCCGGCGATGACACGCGCGCAAGCGACAGCGACGGGGAGATGCTGCATGCAGAAAACGACGCGCCGCTGCATGCGGATGCAGAAAGCGACGTCCAGCAGCCGCAGAGCTCCGGATCCTCTGTGCCCAGCTCCGGTGCAGACTCTGCTGCTGCTGCTACAGGCTCTTCAGCGTCTTCTCCTGAAATTCAAGCACCGAAAATTCAAACTCGCCTCCAGAAAGGTATTAAAAAGCCCAGAGAATACAAAGATGGTACTGTTACTTATGGTAGACAACCTAGAATTTATAAGAGGGAAATGTTGTTAGATATAGCATGCTAACATCTACAGGAGAGCCGTGTTCCTTGTCTGAGGCACTTGAACATTCAGAGTGGAGAAAAGCAATGGAGGAGGAACATGATGCATTGATGCTGAACAAGACTTGGCATCTTGTTCCACCAACTGCAGGCAAAAATTTGATAGACTGTAAGTGGGTTTATCGCATTAAGAAAAAGGCAAATGGTACAGTTGATAGATATAAAGCAAGGCTAGTTGCAAAAGGTTTTAAACAGAGATATGGTATTGATTACGAAGATACTTTCAGTCCAGTGGTCAAAGCAGCTACCATCAGAACTGTTTTAGCAATTGCAGTTTCTCGAGGTTGGAGTTTGCGGCAGCTAGATGTCAAGAACGCGTTTCTTCATGGTGTTCTGGAAGAGGAAGTTTATATGAGACAGCCACCTGGGTTTGAAGATCCAAATGCACCTCATTACATTTGCAAGTTGGATAAAGCACTTTATGGGTTAAAGCAAGCACCTCGAGCATGGTATTCTCGGTTGAGTTCAAAATTGCATGACCTTGGTTTTGTGCCATCCAAGGCTGACACCTCTTTGTTTCTCTACACAAAGTCAGGTATCACAATATTTATGCTTATTTATGTTGATGACATCATAGTGACAAGCTCTTCAGAACATGCTATTTCTGCTTTGCTTAAAGATCTTAATGAACACTTTGCTATTAAAGATCTAGGTGATTTGCATTTTTTCCTTGGTATTGAAGTAAAAAAAATAAAGGATGGTCTGTTGTTGACTCAAGAAAAATATGCAAAGGATTTGCTTACACGAGTTGGCATGAAAGATTGTAAACCAGCTCCAACGCCATTGTCAACTTCAGAACCTTTGTCGCTTAAAAAGGGTACTCCTCTTGGTCCGCATGATATGACTGAGTACAGAAGTATTGTAGGAGCTCTCCAATATTTGACTCTCACACGACCAGATATAGCATTCTCTGTCAACAAAATTTGTCAGTATCTTCATGCTCCCACCACATTACATTGGACAGCTTCCAAGAGGATATTGAGATATGTTCAAGATACTCTTAATATTGGTCTCACATTTCAGCGATCTTCCTCTACTCTCTTGAGTGCTTTTTCAGATGCTGATTGGGCAGGTTGTATTGATGATAGGAGATCTACTGGAGGATTTGCTATATTCATTGGACCAAATCTGGTTTCATGGAGCGCAAGAAAACAAGCTACTGTGTCTAGATCCAGTACAGAAGCAGAATATAAAGCTTTGGCAAATGCAACAGCTGAATTAATATGGGTTGAAGCCCTTCTTGGTGAGCTTGGAGTGAAACTAAAGGAGAAACCTTGTTTATGGTGTGATAATATCGGAGCCACCTATCTATCTGCAAATCCAGTGTTTCATGCACGAACAAAGCACATTGAGATTGATTTCCACTTTGTACGAGAACGAGTTGCAGAAAAAAGACTAGACATAAAGTTCATCTCAAGCAAGGATCAAGTTGCAGATGGGTTCACCAAGGTTCTTCCAGTCAAGCTTCTTCATGAGTTCATGCGTAATCTAAACCTTTCAAGAGGTTTAGATTAAGGGAGGCTGTTAGAATAAATAGATTTTGTATTATGTTTGGATACGGTGTAGTACACCGATCCACCTCTCCCTATACCCCCTGTACCTCTCGAACACGTATTCTGTACATGCCCTATCGGAGGTTTTCCGGTCCTATATAAACACGCAACACGAGCCAGGGAGAGGCATCGTTTCCGCTAGGGTTTTTGACAGAAATAATTCGCGAGGCTCGCTTCGCCGGCGTGCAGCCGCCATCAGGAAGGGGTCTGGCCGGTGCCGGAAAACTGTGTCCTTTTTTTTCACCCGAGCACCGGTGATCCTGCCGTTAAAAAAAAACAATATTTATGAGTTTAAAAAAATCTGAAAAAAATCCTAGATGTAGCTAATGGTGTATTCTACAAACATGTAAATTATCAAATTTAAACATATTGTATTCTGAGCTATATAAAAATGAAAACATTCTAATAAATCTAGAGATCTGAAAAATATACATATTTATATCTACACTTTTGTCTTTTTAATGTAGCCAAAAATATAAAGTATTTGCACGCCATTGTCTAGATACGAGGTTTTTCCCATTTTTTGAAGCTTCTAATTTTTCTTTCGATTTGTTTAAATCACCAGGATCATTGGTACTCGGGGTACAAAATTTGCTCTGCTGTTGGTGCCCCCTTCTTCGGTTCCTTCCCTTCCAAGCCCCCAATTCGGCCTGATGATGACCTCTGGTGGAGTATTTATCCCTTGATTAAGGCAATAATCAATGATGTTAAGCTAATTAATAAAAAATACTACCTCCGACCAGAATTGGTTGTCGCAACTTGTACAATAGTTTATGCTAAGCTAGCTATATCTCCGCGACAATCAAAAGCGATCGAAGGGAGCATGTCGCGAACTACAAGTCACGAGACAAAGGATGGCTTACTCGTTCGTCTCTTTTCTATCAGGTTCTTTCCAAATTGTCGCCAGTCACCAGAGACGCTATGCTCCGACGTAAGTCGCCCCTGGCTAGCAAGTGGGGGCTCAGTGAAGAAGTACCAGGAGCGGAGGAGCTCCTCAGACGGTTAGGGGCGGCACGGGGCGGGGCAGGGGCAGCCGGAGACCAAGCTCGCCCCGATGGTGGCTAGAGCAGGGACGGCACGGGGCAGGGACAGCCAAAACAGGTCAAGCAGCCGGAGACCAAGCTCGCCCCGACGGTGGCCAGAGCAGGGACGACACGGGGCAGGGACAGCCAAAACAGGTCAAGCAGCCGGAGACCAAGCTCGCCCCGACGGTGGCCAGAGCAGGGACGACACGGGGCAGGGACAGCCAAAACAGGTCAAGCAGCCGGAGACCAAGCTCGCCCCGATGGTGGCCAGAGCAAGGACGACACAGGGCTGGGACAGCCAAAACAGGTCAAGAAGCTGGAGCATAACGCCGAGCGGCAGGAGCGGGTACATGTTTTTTGGGGGGGAAAATGGGTTTCATAAATTGTGTTTGATCTCAAATAACAATTGGACAAATATTTTTTATTATTGCCTTAATCAGGAAATAACTACTCCAAAGGGGGTCATAAGCAACAATTAGAATGAACTGGGGTGGGGGGTTAGAAGGGAAGGAAACGAAGAAATGGGCTTATGTTGATAGGCGCACCAACAAGTGGGCTTCTTGCGCGATGGCGACCTAGGAGGCGCAAAGGGAGGGTGTACAGGCGAACTTGCCGCTGCCTCCCGCGGGATGAGGAGGCCGACAATGTAGAGCGATGCGGGACTGCCACGGCCGCCGATCCGGTGGAGACGAGCCCGCGCCTCCGTCGATGCCTAACAAATCATCACGAGCTCACGAGCATGCCAAGGTCGACTGGCTCCTCGGGCACTTCAACGACCAATTCGATGAGGACAGGTGGATAAGACCATGGGCATGCCTGACCTCGCGCTGGCGGTGGGGAAAAGAAAAGGGACGGTCGGACGATGCAAAAGTTAGGGGACGTACAGGGACGGAGCCGGGGTGCGAGCTGGGGCCTTGGCCCCCTCCATGGTGGAAATTTTTCCAAAACCCCTTTGTTTATTTTTGATTTGGTCCCTAAATTTACTTAGATTTACGTATATGGCCCCCTCCATCATTTAATATGCATTTGCCCCTTGTGTTTCATTCGTGGCTCCGTCCCTATGGACATATCCAGGGGCGGATCCATGATTTCTTTTTAATTTTAAAGCAGTCAATCCTGCCGCCCAATTAGATAGAAAGAATTATAATTACAAAGTCATTGCCCATCGGCCAGCAAAGGTCCACAGTTACCAACCAATCCACAATTTCAATATGGGGGCGAATGCCGAAGGACACAAGACATAAAGAGGTTCAACAAGAATATACCAATTTTGGGATAGCGAAAACATCACTCTAGTTTGTTCAAGTTTGGGAGCTCCGCATTTTTTAAACCAGAGTATTGACTAACTAAACTATTTCATCGTCTGAGATAATGAATACTCCCTCCATTTTACAATATAAGATGTTTTAGCTTTTTTCATATTCACGTACACATGTATTTTTCCACATTCACATACACATGTATCTACACATTTTTCCACATTCACATACATATGTATCTACACATGTATCTAGACACATTTTAATGTATGTGTATACTTATTTTAGTGTAAATCTAAACATGTACAACACCTACAACATCTTATATTGTGTAACAGAGGGAGTACCTCAGTTTTGAAGAATACTTCAATTTAGGGAAAAATAGGTCTAGACTAAAATAAATATAGTTTTGTTGGATACTTTAGTTTTCAAAACCACATTATTCATTACATCTAAACACCTGAAAGTATTCAATATTTCAATACTTTTGCAAACTAAAGTATTCTCAGAATACTTTAAGGGCATCCACTATGTAGTCCATAAGCTAAAAGTACCCCCTATGGACAACTATATACATAGTGGCACCTATATATAAGGTTGTCAAAGTTTGACAACATACATAGTAGAGGAGTCTATATGCCACAAGTATGTTCAGTGGGACCCATCTTAAGGTGAAATTGTCCATATACATAGTTGATGCCCTAATAGTGCTACACTACGTCAGTTTTCACACCCAGGGACTGCCGCAACTCCTGCTATGGCCTTGTACCAGCCTGTGACAACAAGAGAAGGATGGTTAGCATTTCACTGACCTTTTCAACATTGGTAGCATGCAGACGAACAAAGTCAAGGACATCGATCACTGTCGCAGCAAGTAAAACTAACAAATTACGGACATATGGTATGCTTAAATATTTTTATTTCTATATGACCAAATGTACCGAATGGACAAGAAAACAGTTCACCTCCATTAGTACTAGCACCGGGATGGATTGTGTGCTGAGCCAAATCAGTCAGACCAACAAATCTCGAATTATTAATATGCCTCCTTTTTTGCTACAAGGGAATACTCCTATATTCCCAGATTTTACACACGCTCTTCCACCCTGCACCACGTTCTCGTCCAATTGTATGCAACATACAAGCTTGTACACTGAATTGTCTCCCTCGACTACCAAGGACTCCTACCCAACTTCATCATAAACGTTTCCCAGAATACAACTTCAAACTCACCCCTATTTGACCATTCCATTCCAGTTCATGTCAACCCATATGATGTTTTTTTGTTGGTAACCAAGAAAACATAAATCCTAGAGCAAGTATCTTCATTGGGTCAAAAAGCATAAGAATAAATGTAGTGAGACTTACTGAATACTCATGGCACTTTTTTGCTACTGATACCAATTTAAACATGGCAAAGGAAGATCAAATAACAAAAGCATCACCTGTTAGGTGGCTCTGCTTCACATCCCACCTACTGAGCCGCTTCCTTTAAGAAAGGCCTCCTCCTGGATTAAAGAAATGCAACTGCTTTTGCGGCTCGCAAGAAATTCTTCGTAGTCCGAGTCACTCTCAGACTCGCTGATCCAACCATAGCAGGGACGTCTTGTGCGACCAGTTCCTGTAGCTTCCGGATATGGTGACGCAGCTTCGGGAGCAGGTGGGTCGATGATCATGGGGACCACTTCTTCCTCTGTTTGCTGAACTGCTAACGCAGTCTCACATGGTACCTCATCGTAAACATCCACAATTGGCATGCCGATTTTGGACGGTGCCCCCATCATTGCTGCATCTTGTTGCTGGAAGGAATAAAAAACATTCACTAAACATTAACATGCCACTTAGCTTTCCATATACCATATTATCATGTTGTTCTAGCACCTTTTGAAACAATTTAAAATGGAGCAGAAATAGCAATCTACGGCCAAGAAAAAAATGTTACATCACAGCCACCAACAGTGAAAATAAGCAATCACTTGATAGATGTAGGTGGGAATAATTTGAAGGTAATACATTTGAGGAACATGTTGGGAAGCAGACTGGGAAAATTAGTAGCAGAGCAACATACCGACAAACTTCACAAAATAGCAGAGAGATTGATACAAGAAGGTAAATGGAGAGGGAGCTTACCTGATCCTGATCCTCATCATCATCCCACTCCTCCTCCTGCTGCTCCTGGTCCTGCAAAACTGTAACACTGCCTGACATGGCATCTCATCGTGAACCTCCACAATTGGCATGTAGATTTCCGACGGTGCCACCATTATTGCTGCTTCTTGTTGCTGGAAGCAATAAGAAACATACACTAAACATTAACAGGCCACGGGCTTGGTTTAGAAAAAAATCAAAATTGTCACAAGCAAACAGCAGTTTGTGCATGCTAAATTGTTTTACAGAGTACTGATGGACACCGTCTTGCAGTTGTATTACAAAATCAAGTGAGAAAATACTACATAGTGCAATGCTGAAAGGCAAAATGCTAAATCATCACTCAACTATATCAACTAAAAGGAAACAGAGAAGACATCAACCAAACACTTATTTCTATTGGTGTTGTTGTCATTTTACTGAATAGGGACACTTTTACGTGAAAAGCACATACTTTTTGTTTTTTTACACAAGACAAACAAAGCAGATAAGCAGTGACAAGCAATCACCCCAAGATGAAGAAAATTAAGAGAGAATGGCTGCACAAATCTAGTTGAAGAAAAAACGAACTAAACATCAACCATAAATCTGTAAGACCAAGTAAGCATTCTAGCTTTCCATATACAATATCATCACTTGATAGATGTAGGTGGGCATAATTTGAAGGTACTTTGTTTGAGGAACAAGTTGGAAAGTGGACTTGAGAGATTGATACAAAGAAGGTAAATGTAGTGTGCTTACCTGATGCTCATGACCCTCCTCCCACTGCTGTTGCTCCTCCTGCACATGCTTCATAAATAACAAAAGAAAAACGAGTTACTTTATAGCCGCATCAACCTCTGCACATGAGAACTAAAGCAGTAGGATTATTGCCAACTAAAGCTGCACAGCCCTGTATATATTCGATGGCACACGCTGAACAATTACATTTACATAGATTGAGCACAAGAAAGTGCATGGAGAGGGAGCTCACCTGAGGTTCCTCCTCCTCCTGCTGCAGCTGCAGCATCTCTTCCTGCTCCTGCTCCTCAAAGAGGGCTTCCTGTACTACCTGGTAACAAATGTATTAAGGTTTTGGTCCTCCCCTACATCTAGCAGCAAGCATTATCGTCTTATTGCCAACCAAAGCTGCACTGCCCCTGCATATATTCAACGGCACACCCTGAACAATTACAGCGAGACAGATTGTGCACTGGGAGGGAGCTCACCTGAGGTTCTTCCTCCTGCTCCTGCAGCTGTATCTTCTCCTCTTCCTCCTGCTGCTCGAAGAGTGCTTCCTGCACGACGTGGTAGCAGTTGTCCTCCAGGAGCGGCCACCCTTTCTTCCCATACACGTTCTGAACAGATGAGGCCAAATTACGAGAGTGACACCACAATACTTAAGTCCAAGAATTAGCACCAGCAAACCCCCAAATCGGCTCCCAGCAAACCAAAAAGTCGATCTTTTTACGCGGGTTCTCGGACCCATACCATGAGGGTGACACCACAACACCAGCCAAACCTCAAATCGGCCATTCATTTCATAGCCAAACAACAAAAAAGAAACCCTCGCATTCCGTCTCTGTCGGCGACGGATTGAGCAGGAACAGAAAAGGGAAGATCCGGAGAGGGAGAAGAGGCGGACCTTGAGGAGGCCGTTGATGATCTTGCGGACGTCGGCCTTGTCCTAGCCCATGGGGGCGAAGTGGTCGACCGCGGCGTCCATCCGCCCCTCCCCAGTCCTCCGCCGCCCGGCCATTGCGCTCGAGGAGATGGAGGCCGCGTCGCTTGTGCGGGAGGTGGGGAACCGGGGAATGGCGGCTGCCGGTGTTGGTGAGGGAGTCGGCGTTCGCCGGCGGCGAGCTAGGGCTTTTGGTCGGGGCGTGAGGGTGAGTGAGAGCGGACTGATGGCTCAGTTATGGAAGTTACCAAACTGGCCGAGCAATCGGATTTATTTTTGGACACGTCTAGCGGGCGCCCGCGCACCATACCGACGAAACGAATGGTAGGCTGTGAGCTCTTTTTTTTTCAGCTGGGAGAAGAAAAACAGCCCGTTTGATAACCCGCAAAGGGTTCGCGTTGTTGCGGAACCGGTTCTCAAAGCACCTCCGGAACAGGCCTGGGAGCAACGCTCGAATCGACCGTTTTCACGGGGCCAGGCCCGTTGTCGCCGAAAGGTCGCACGCGCAGAGAAGGGCGAGGGAGACGCCGCGTCCCTTCGCGTACACGCGCCATAAATCCCCTCACCGCCCACTACTTCGTCTCACTCGCCCTCACTCCACTCTCACCCCCCATCTGTCACATCAAAAGTCGGTGGTTGCACTACCGCCGAGCAATCCACCGCTCCGTCATGGTGACGAAGGCCAAGACCGGACGCGGAGAGGACGGCGACGAGGTCCGCCAGCCGCGGTACCGGCGATTGCAACTAGGCCCCTCTCCCGCGAGCTCGACCTCCGCCTCCCGGCAGAGCGGTCTCCAATGGCGGGAAGCACTATCGGCTATCTCCAATCACTGTCACCCATATAGCAACGAGCAGATAATTAGCGAGAAGCAGAAACAAAAGAATTCTCAGCGACAAGCAACAGTAATTCTCTCACAACAAACAACAGCAGACAACAATAGCAGCAGATAATTACTGCTTAGCTCATGTTGTGCAATCTGTAGGAAACACACACACCGCTCGCAATCAGCAACAGCCGCAAAGCACGCGGAGCCGCACCAATCTTTCCGTCTCATCTCTCTCCCTAATCTATTTTCTTCTTACTGATAAGTTTTGATACAGTAGTGGGTAATGCCCATCTCAAACATTTAGCCTACAGTTAAAAATAAGTAATGGAAACTTGATGCCTTTAACCAATAATATCCTGGGAGGATGGGAGTCGAATTGGCTTCCTTCAGCATATCATTAGTGTGGACGGACTAACTAAAAGCTCTGATAAATTGTTATCTACACTATTCTTTGTTTTGAACACCGTCTTCCCCAAATTGTAGGCATATATTAGAATTTCCGATGAGCTACGGAATGTTTGCCCTTCATGTATTTTAATGTTTTAGGTAAACGCCTATGCAGATTTGCTTCTTTGACGTGATAAGATTGTAATTTGTAGCTACATTTTTCCAGGGGCAAAATCTATTAAATACACATGACAGAAACTCATATCAACTTCTTTTAAAATAAAATGCCATCACAGGGGACAGAGGTCTCTCGAACCTTTCCCTTCGTCAGATCCTAACCAAGCAACAATCTCATCATCGATCAGCAATCATTTCATATGTCGTAGACCTCTGCTGCAACCCCGTCATTCAAGAGGGCGTCATTCATCCTCCAATCAACATCCTCCTGCAATCAACAAGTAAATAAGAAGACTGTAATCTCGTGAGCTCATCAGTGATCTGATCAATAAACACTCAACAGGTTTGCACGCCATGGTTACCTCCTTATCACTCGAGAGCTGTTCTTCCCCAAACTAACATCCTCTTCTTCCCCAAACTAACATCCTCCTAAAATCAACAAGCAAGACAGATAAACTGCCAGCAATCTCACCAATCGTCAACCACCATTAAATTTAACGTAATTAGGTGCACACCTTCACTGCATTCTCGTTGTCATTCTCCCTAGTAAGGCTAGTACCAACATTCTCCTGCGATCAGCAATTAAATCAGACTAAGCAGAGTAGCAGGCATACAGGCTCGTTAATGAGCGACCTGAAGCAAGGAGCAGCTGAAAACCTTTGCCTGGTGAGAGGTAGCAGCGGGGAGGGACTGCCCGAGCGTGCCGCGGGGGTCGATGACGATGCTGGGCAGCCTCAATAGGATTTACTTGATCTGAGGACCTATCCGGGCGGCCGATCGCTGCTAGCGGTGACAGACGACGCCGTTGGACGCCCGGCGCGCCAAACCTCCTCCCCCTCCCTACCTCCCCTGCTGGCCGTCCCTTCCCTTGCTGGCGCTCGAAGATGCCGCGCGCGGCCTGGAGCTGTCGTGCGCTTGGTCGAGCTCGTATCCCCTCCCCTGATGGTGGCTCTCCCCTTCCTCCATGGGGTGGTGGGGAGATAGTGGCGGCGTTGGAGCAGGGGGCGCTCGGCGCTGTCGCCACCGAACGTGGGGGCGAAGTGGGCGGCGGTGGAGCAGGGGAGAGAAGGGGTTCTCGTCGGGAGAGGAGAGGGCCAGAGGAGGTGGGCAGGCGTGGGGGAGGAGGAAGGCCTCCCACGGGAGCTGGAGTCGCGTGGCGGCGACGGCGGCGGCTGAGCTCCGTGCGTGAGGAGGACTGGAGGAAAACGATGTGTTTAGGGAAAGTTATGGACTGCGGGTTGATTTTCGAATTCCTTAGGGGGCTTTGTGCAAAATCGGCGCGACGTACGTACGACGTATGTCCACTAAGGCTATTATATAGTAGAGATTTTTCCTCCACCACTTATTGGTTGCCTGCGGGGTGGTAAAGGATAAGAAAAGAGTGAAGAGATATGGAGAGAGAAGAAGGGATGGTATTATTTACCACCCCTGCGTACAGCTGGCGGACATAATATTCTGTCTGCCAGCACTAATAAAATATTGTTGGCGAACCAATAAGGCCATCCGTCAGCGGTAGCCGCGGCCAGCGATGCTAACGTAGCTATGGCGAACAAACCGAGCTGTCAGGAGTAGCCTGTTTTTTACTAGTGTAATAGCCTGTTTTTTTGCTAGTGTAAATTACGTGGGAAATACGGCGCGGAGCGCGACGACATAGAAAAATTGGGACACCAATTTGGGCGGGAAAAGCAACTGTCGGCGGGCGACCAGGCCTGCTCGACTAGGCCGCTCGGCTTGTGAGAATCCACAAAAATAACCTTCTGACCAAACTTAACAGAAAATAAACCTTTTTCCAAAGAAATTTCCAAATTGACCCTTTTTCATAGCGCATGTACAGCCGGAGTTACCTTAGAAGGATAACTCCCCCATGGCGGAGCTATGCAGTTGCCAGCATGGCAAGGTGGGACCGGGGTCCGGTTATGTAGCTCCGGTCATGGGGGCGCTATGCGTTTTTTTTTTTTTGCGAGATAGATCCGTTGAAAACACCAGGAAACTTACAGAACAGCCCAAAGATCAAAGAAAATTACACAAAGGTCCTGCAAGTCCTCGAGGACGCCGTCGTCGAAGAAGACGTACCGCGGCGCGCCGCCGCCACTCCTCCTCAGCAACCTTGGATCGGCAGGAGTCCCCAGGCGGACGGGAAGTCGACAGAACTCGGCTCGACAGAGCCTCCACCTCGCATCGTCGCCGTCGCCCTCACCCTGGTCGTCATCACCATCACCATCGAGTCGTTCGAACCGAAGCCGCCGCTCCACGAACTCCGGTGCGGGGAAGAGGCACAACACAGCTCTACCGAGTTGCGAGCACCCCAGAAGAGGCAGATCCATGGCCGCACTCCGCGGAGCACCACCATCGGAGAGGATCTCCGCCTCAACAAAACGCCGGACCGACCGCGTCATCCTCTCCCCGACGCCGCCGGCAGGCCAACCCCTTAACCCTAGACTATGTACAGGCGAGATCCGGGGTTTCCCCACCCTCCCGCCGCCGGAGCGGCCGGCGGAGGGAGGGGAAACCGGCAGATCGACGTCGGCGAGCTGGATCAAGCGGTGGGGTGAAAAAGTCTTCTCTCCTTACTGTAGCGGGGGAGAGAGCCGGGTCCAAGGTCCCTTCTTTTGTGCATTCATGGGGGCGCTATGCGTTAACGCATAACACCGCCATCGCGCTATGTAGCTCGAATTTAAAACCCGAGAGACACAGAGCAGCTGCCGTCGGTCTGATGCGAAAAAATTCTAAGTTTATGTGCAGCTCCGTCGCGAAGGGAGATACGCTTGTAGGTATAACTCTGATCTCGGCAGAGTTATGGTCTGTGCGATAAATATAAGGGGCCTGCTGCGGATGAGGATGGGGACGAGCACGTGTTTGAGCAAGAGTCCGCCGAGCATGCGTCCGAGCGTGAGCACTCGGACGAGCACGATTCCGAGGATGGGGACGAGCACGTGTCCGAGCAAGAGTCCCCGCCTAGGAAGAAACTTCCTTCCATGAGGAAAAAGCTGGTGTGCAGGAGGAAGAATGTAGATCTGGCACCGAGTGTACCTTTGAGAAGGCTGCGTAGAAGGAATTAGAGTTCACTTATCGTCTTTAGTTCTCATGTAATAGCTACTTGGACTCGCCGTGAACTTACCGTTTTGTTATGCACCTTGTTTTGAACTTGTTAAACCCGAACTCGATTTATAAATTTGTATCTCTTATTGGCTGAAAAATTGTAGCGTTCCAGAGGGCGGAGCTATCTTCACACGTGCAGCATCGAGGCTGCCGGAGTTGTGCTCGCACAGACCATAACTCCGCCGAGGCCGGAGTTATACCTGCAAGCGTAGCTCCCTTTGCGACGGAGCTGCACACAAAGTTAGAATTTTTTTCGCATGAGACCGGCGGCAGCTGCTCTGTGTCTCTCAGGTTTTAAATTCGAGTTGCATAGCGCCCTCGATGGCGGAGTTATGCATGAACGCATAGCGCCCCTACGACCGGAGCTACATAACCCGATCTCGGTCTCAACTTGCCACGCTGGCAACTGCATAGCTCCGCCATGGGGGAGTTATCCTTCTAAGTGTAACTCCGGCCGTGCAGGCGCTATGAAAAAGGGTCAATTGTGAAATTTCTTTGAAAAAAGGTTTATTTTTTGCTTAAGTTTGGCCAGAAGGTTATTTTTGTGGATTTTCTCGCTCGGCTTGGCCTTCGCCGACCAGGCCCAATTGGCTTGCCGTGGCCGACCAGGTCGCCAGGCCTGGCAGGATCTTGGCGGACCTCCGTGTCGGCTTGAGCCTGGCCTACCAGGCCACCTAGGGCCATGTCTAGGCCGCTATTTCTCAAATTTGATTAAAATGTATTATTTAAAAAATATAGGTTTTTGTTAGTAAAAAGTCTATTTCTAGTTTCTCGCTTTTTAAGAATTGAATCTATCTTTTGTTAGGAGACATTGTTTCTATCTTTAATGTTGGTGTTTTATTGCCCACGGTATTTACGGAACATATAGTGTGTGATGTTCAAAATCAGTGTATACGGTTTTGTTTTTTAAGCATGTGTGAGATCGCACACGTTTCTGTAAATTGAACCGTATACGAAATTTTCTCTGAAACCGTTGTCCAACCAGTTACTCACGGCTTCAATGAGATAACGCATACGTACGTATACAATGGGAGGTCTTAAATTATCCAATCTGTATTAGTGGTAGGATGTGACGAACTGCCAATTGCTTTATCTCCTCGCTAGTCATGATTGAGGATTAATTCTTCTGGCCAGTGGCTTAAGCTCTAGGACATAGCGTGCCCGTGTTGATGGTCGACTATAGTGGTCCGCCGTATAGTAGTGCTGACCTTTGGACGTTTTGCATGGTGACAGCCAGCCTGCAATCTTTGCAGGTTCTACGGGGAAGATGAAACTTAGGCCTTTCGTCGGTTTGGACAAACAGACCAAAGGAGGATGGGAGACACGATCTTAGGCCTTGGTGTTGCTACGGTATAGTTGGCAAGGGTACATCTCCTCTCACACAAGTGGCACCATAAGATACAAATCTAAGATGGTGAAGTTTTGTCCTTGTATCCACAATGAGACATATCTGATGGTCTTCTAATAGCCGCCACTCCACAAAATGTAGCCAATTGCTGAGTAAGACATGTGAGATCAAGTCCAGATACCATGTAGCCTACCTTACAACAAGGCCCGCACGACAACGGACAACTCTGTACCATGTGCTCAATACACCGTTTCTTTCAAGTTATGTTTTATTTTATTTTTGGCTCAGAAAAAGTTACTATACTTATATATACTAATTAATAGGTGTGCATAGAAGTAATGTTTAATATTAACCATTTGGTCAAAATCGAACTTTCTAAAGGGGTGTACAGAGGATGCGTTTTTTTGGCTCATGGGGCTAGGTGCTCCCATTATGAATAACATATTTTAAAATGGCTATTTTTTATAAGAATGTACTCCCTCCGTCCCAAAATAAGTATCTTTAGTCTGGCTAAATACGGATGTATCAAGACGTAAAACACATCTAGATACGTCCATATTTAGACAAATTAAAGACACTTATTTTGGAACGGAGAGAGTACATGCTTACATCTTATACATGTCCGGAAACGTTTTGTGAAAAAAATGTAGTGTCAAAGGCAGGAAATTAAATATCTCATGGAAAGTCATTTTATGGCGCCAAAGTTGTCATTTTACGCAGGTTACAAAAAATCTCTACATGCATAAATAGAATATAGAGATGTACATCCGAGGTTTTTGTTAGTATTTAGAAATAGGTTTTCCATAATGGAAGCATCCAGTACTACGACTCAAAAGCGATTGACGGCGTACCCAAGCACACTTTGCTTGTTAGTGTTAGTTTTTCCAACATGTAAAATCCAGCATGCATGGTGTCACAACTTGTCTCTAGGAAATCTGGAATGGATAGGATGCCAGCCCACGCCGAGCAGCGACATCTCGCCGATCCAATCCTTTCAGGTGCACGCATCGAATTAAAGCCCGACCCGTTTAAATTGCCATCAGCATCATCCTGGTCTATAAATATGACATGCATCGGCAGATAGTTATCGTCCATCACCAAGCAACAACGTTGGCAGTGCATATGCAGTAGCCACAAGAGATCAGACAGTAAGCAGTATGAGTGTCATGTTGTCTCTCCTCTCCTGGCTACTCCTGGTGAGTACTCCAATCGAGATCGATCATATATGCATCCATATATATATATATATGGAAGTGTTCAGTTTTTTGCACACTAGCTAGTTAATATACATACTCGATCTTATATGTGTCTACCATCCATTCTTTAGAATGCTTAATTTTCACATGTAAGATGGTGTTATACAAAAGTTATTTGTTGTAGTGAAACGCTCCTTTTCTACTGCATGTATGAATGAATCGAAGAAAAAAAAGAGATTGGTGATAATATCAGTCCATTCGCCAGAGCATGGGCTAGAAATTTTCTTAGCAGTCTTCAGTTTACGAGTACAAGTTTGGAAGTTATTATTTAAGAAGTGAGCCTAGGACATTTGGGTAGGGCCGTAAGCGTACAACCGAAGCGTACACTTGAGTAAACTATACCACTTGAGTATTGTGTTATATCTTTGCCTCCACATCTTTTGATGCTAATGGTGGATATATATACACATACAGGTCATGGCTGCTGGAGGAGGATTTCACACAAATTCAGCGACTGCCGAAGTGACGATGGCTTCAAACGCAGCTGCGGTTAGCGCGTACTGGCACACAATGCTTCCCAACACTGTCATGCCATTAGCCATCCTCGAGCTCCTAGCGCCACCTGCGGGTCTCTCTCTCCCTCCCTCTATCACCCTACATCGTTGAGCATATACTACTCAATATATCCCCTTAAAATCTCTTCATGTATAATTTAACCCCACTGAAGATAAGCTTTTTAAGTAAGTGAACTACTACAGTAAATTAGCAAAGAAAACAATAATCTTATTTGCAACACATGGCCACGAAACTAAATTATTGGAGTTAATATCTATAATTCTCTCACAACACAAATTTTTAATTGGTTGTTTGCATAGGAGGTACACAAATTATTTTTAGTTGGTTGTTTGCATATTATCTCTTTGTTTATTAGCTGCTCTTAAACTCATCATGCCTATGTGATATAGTTTTGATACAGATGATGGTAGCACTAGGCGGCCTAAATACCAGACATAGTTGGACTAAGCGAAAAACCCAATGGACCACGGGCTCCATAGGGCCTATTAAAAACAAACAATATATTGAAATCAGAGAATCTGAGTTTTTGTTTTTGAACATGTACATACAGATGTGAGCTGTGGACGTATGATATTTTTATCAACGTATTCTTTCGTTTCTGTGTGCTAGATAAAAAAGAAAATCATGTGTATTGAAATTCAATCTTCTATAAGCTGTATAGATCCACCATGTTTTCTTTTTGTCTAAAATTACAAAATTAATGCATTATTTAATATTAATGTAACGATGTGTATAATACATTTATACTTGTGTTTGGTAAAGAATTAAGAATATGTATTCCTTATTCATTTTATAGGAAAGAAAAATAATTCGACAATAGAAAACATAAATACACAGTTTAAATGATATATTATCTTACTTGCAATAATCTGTGATTGATAACTCTTAGTAAGCCATTAATACATATATATCGAGCAAACTTACGCACATACATGAGATCTGCTTATTAGATTTCAAAACTAGTAAACAATGCAAGCACTGTCCAAAATCAAATTTCAGGAAAAATTTATAAATATAGAGTAATTATGTTGCAGAAAAATCCCATAGAGAAATATAACTGGAACCGTTGCACATAGTTATATCCATATCATGGATATTGCCTTTGAGATCGGAGCAGGAACTACTATGCACAGATTTATTAAGTGTTTCTTATTTCGCCATAGATGCGGGACAGTTTAGGCTATCCACAACGGGAGTATCATAGGTAGTATCATGCAATTGATGCCAACAAAAAATGATGTGGCATTGTAAATTAATGAAAGAAAATGAGTACAATATCAAAGCACGTAAAACTGAAAAATTAATAGCAAATGGATCTGTACATACATTTACTTGGGATACTACAAGTAAATGAATAGTTTGATATTGTTTTAATATGATAAAGGTAACATCATATACATGATACTAGTGTACGGTATTCTCCGCTATGAGTAGCCTTAGATACATCAGTTTATCAAGAATAAAGCAAGGTGGGTCCAACACATGTATCACGTACGCAATGTGATTTGGTCGACAATGAAAATATTCACAGATTAATGCAAGAGTCTAGTTATTCAAAAAATATTTTGGTTATGGAAAATAATATGTAAAAAATACTATGATGCGGACTAATAAAAAGTGTACGAAAGGATTAGAACACTTGATCGAAATACATACCAACAACAAGTGGCATACGTGGTAAGTAACCCTAAGACTTCAAAAACAAAATGAAGCATGTACAAACAGTATATTGGCTACATACATAATGAATAGAAATTATGTGTTATTTTGAAGTGTATTATTGCCATGAGATTATTATTAATTAAATACACATTTACATGTATCATATTTTAGGTATTACTGATCGCATCGAAAGTAGGAACATCGACAATGTACAAACAACAGGAAACATGATGACCGATAAATATGTTGGAGCATCATTAGTTGAAGCACGAAAAATGGGACTGGGCCCACACACAGCAGACAAAGTCACAACAAGCAACTTTGGGTGGAAGGGCCCACACAGAACAGACAAAGTCACAACAAGCAACTTTGGGTGGAAGGACCCATACACAACAGACGGCGTCGAGAAGAGCAACTTTGGATGGGGTGGCCCGTCCACAACACACGGTGCCGAGAAGAGCAACTTTGGGTGGGGTGGCCCGTCCACAACACACGGTGCCGAGAAGAGCAACTTTGGGTGGGGTGGCCCATCCACAACACACGGCGTCGAGAAGAGCAACTTTGGGTGGGGTGGCCCATCCACAACACACGACATTGAGAAGAGCAACTTTGGATGGAGTGGCCCGTCCAAAACAGACGGCATCGAGAAGACCAACTTTGGGTGGGGTGGCCCGTCCACAACAGACGGTGCCGAGAAGAGCAACTTTGGATGGGGTGGCCCGTCCACAACAGATAGTGCCGAGAAGAGCAACTTTGGATGGGGTGGCCCGTCCACAACACACGGCCGAGAAGAGCAACTTTGGGTGGGGTGCCCCGTCCGCAACACACGGGGCCGAGAAAAGCAACTTTGGGTGGGGTGACCCGTCCACAACACATGGTGCCGAGAAGAGCAACTTTGGGTGGGGTGGCCCGTCCACAACACATGGTGCCGAGAAGAGCAACTTTGGGTGGGGTGGCCCGTCCACAACACACGGTGCCGAGAAGAGCAACTTTGGGTGGGGTGGCCCGTCCACAACAAATGGCATCGGAAAGAGCAACTTTGGGTGGGGTGGCCGATTCAAAACAGACGGCGTTGAAAAGAGCAACTTTGGGTGGGGTGGCCTACACACAACAGGCGGCATCAAGAAGAGCAACTTTGGGTGGGGTGGCCCGTCCACAACAAATGGCATCGAGAAGAGCAACTTTGGGTGGGGTGGCCCGTCCACAACAAATGGCATCGAGAAGAGCAACTTTGGGTGGGGGACCACACACACTGTAAATGGTGTTGAGAAGAGCAACTTTGGGTGGGGTGGACCATCCAAAACAGACGGTGTTGAAAAGAGCAACTTTGGGTGGGGGGCCCCACACACAAAAGACGACATCGAGAAGAGCAACTTTGGGTGGGGTGGCCAATCCACCAAAGCTGAAGACCAGAAGAGGGGCCCATCCACTGTAGCCGGATACCAGAAAGCCGATCAAATGGGTGTTCCGCTACCTGAGATAGGTGAGGGCTGAACACCAATTTTTTTACTGATGCATCTCTATGATTTTTTAACCACTAGAACATATAATTTTACTATATACCAACTTCTTAACAGGACAATCCCACATCGGCCGAGTCAACCACGAACATGGAGCCATGTCAAACAACGTATTCTTAGAAGAAGCCCTCAAGCCAGGATCAACTATCGCTTGTTACGTCCTACCATCGCATACCTCAGGAGCTCCTTTATTACGACGTGATGTCGCCGACTCTATCCCCATGTCCACGAGAAACTTCACCGACATCATGAAAATGTTTGCGCCGTCATCCAATGGCATGGCCGCTGATATATGGTCGACCCTGCAACAATGCGACCACCCGGACGCTATCAAGGGTGAGAAGAAGGCGTGCGCCACATCCGTGGAGTCAATGGTGGAGTTTTCTGCATCCGTACTTGGGATTAGCACCTACAACCTCCGGGCGTTCTCCTCGCCGGACGCACCCGCGGCGGGGATCATGTCAAGGAGGGAGTACAGAGTGGCGGCTGCGACGAGGGTCACAGAGGCAAATGACACCATGACTTGCCATGGCGGGAGGTTCCCGTTCGCCGTGTTCATGTGCCACGCGGTGAATCCCACCAAAGTGTACTCGGTGACGCTGGAGGCGGATGGTGCCGGCGGCGCGCCGCAGAGGATGGAGGTGCTCGCGGTGTGCCACCTGGACACGTCGGGATTCCACCCAAGTAGGATGCCGCTGCACGTTAAGCCTGGGGATGCCCCACTCTGCCACTTCCTCTCCAGGGACAGCATTCTCTGGGCGCCCGCCGCTGCTGCTTAGCTACTAAAGTAGTACCTACACGTGTGTGGTATTGCTTGATGTTGATGTACCGTCTCGTGTGAGTGAGTATATTTTACATACTGTGTACCTATGTAAGGTGTATGAATGTATGTCCACCGCATTCATGCATGCCTCTCTGGCGATGGGCTACGTACCTGTACGTATGTGGTCTTAATTATTTATGTCTATGAGCGAGTATTTTACTATTAATATATGCCCGTGTGTTGTTACGGTTCGATTTTTTCTGAATATTCTGGCAAGATGGATGGAAACATGTTATAGTCTTGGTCGCACCCGCCAGGTGTCGAATGGAACTGTTCCTTACAGATGTATTTGTTGATGCGTTCAACTAGGAATACTTTGCGCACAAATGTTATGGGCTCTATAAAAAGGCTGGAGAACAACAAAATGGTAAATTTAAGTCGACATCTCCTCTCGCTTTTATAGGATGAGCAGGATGACATACATGGCAGGGACAAAAAGGGCGGGAATGAACAAATGACGGCAGGAAAGGAAGACATGGTGGGAGGAAGTTGGCAGGAACAAAAAAATACTGGAAGAGTTCGGCTGTGTTAAAAAAAGAAAATAATTGTCACTACGTTGGACGAAAGGCCTAATTCGGTGCGGCTGAGGACGATAGTTCATGTCGTCGGCATGTTTACACGACATGCCTCTTATCGTTTTGTGTTTGACAATTTCATGCCTGAACGATGAAGTATCTTTCTTGAAAAAAAATCGGGATAATATTTCCGAAATTTAATACAAAATAATACTATATATAAAATTAAAAAACCTACTCGAATGTCGGCATAAAGATGGTGATACATGTCGGCAAACAGACCATACATAAGACAAAATGGTTAACAAATGTAAAACATACTCGAATAATTACTAATTGATTTTGGCAGAGGTCATCGCCCTTTTTGAAAGTTATCTTGAATGTTGCCCCATTTGCCATCTTAAAAGCACATTTAAAAATATATGCTCTTGAGGCACAACACCAGCAAGGAAAAGTGCAGGTGTTAATGGTGAACGAATTGCCTGAAACAAATTTATAAGTCATTTAAAGAAACGGAAAAAGGTTTATCGAAATGATCCTTGTTTCCTAGCAGTGAAGAATAGTAAACAATGAGCAAGCTAATGATACTATAAGGTTTACCTCATCAAAGTTGTCCAGCTCACAGAAAAAAACCCAACAGAAGCTGCCTCTGTTTTGTTCTTATCTGCACTACCACAAACATTAAGCAGTGAGTTTTGTCTGGCGTGATAAACTTTGCCACAGTTGAAACCCATCTTCATCTCCATCCTCTATGGCATCCATCTGTTTACATAAACAATGGTACATATGAAGTTGACATATCAGGAGGGTGGTCAAAGGTCTGCCGCCCCAAGAAGTTGGGGGGTCTTGGAATTCGGGATTTGGACAAGTTTGCTCGCGCGCTAAGACTCAGATGGCTATGGATGGAATGGGCCGCACCTGACAAGCCATGGGTCGGCCTTGAAACTCCGAATGATGATGCGGAGAGGGAGCTCTTCAACGCGGCCACGATGGTTACCATTGGGGATGGACTGACTGCTAGATTCTGGAACTCGCCATGGTTGGATGGCGCCACCCCTAAGTCTTTAGCGCCAAAAATCTTCGAGGCCTCCAAGAAAAAGAATAGATGCGTCCAGAATGCACTCTCTGAGCTCAATTGGGTCGCTGACATCTCGGTCCAAGACTTCACCCTCGACCACATCACTCAGTTCCTCAGCCTCTGGCAACGTCTCCAGGATGTCACGCTGGATCCGCTGGGTGCGGATACCATCACCTGGACCCTCACTCCAAGCGGAAAGTACTCGGCCGGTTCTGCATACAACGCCCAATTCATCGGATCCACACCATGCTCTTTCGAGAAAATCGTGTGGAAGACGTGGGCGCCTCCAAAATGCAAGTTCTTCTCCTGGCTGGTTGTGCAGAACCGCCTTTGGACCTCTGATCACTTGGCCGTCCGGGGCTGGCCGCACAACCCCCTTTGCCAGCTCTGCAAAAACCAGATCGAGACGGCCAGACACATCCTTTTTGAATGCCGTTTCTCCCGCCGCATCTGGCAGGCCGCTGCCTCATGGCTCTCCTGCCCCTCCCTGGTTCAGGACATGGGCGCTGGCCGCCACACTGTTCTTGAATACTGGAAGGCCATCGCGAAGACCCCCACTGCACACCCAAAGGGCCTCAAGTCAGCAATTGTGCTGCTGACATGGGAAATTTGGAAGGAACGCAACGCCAGAGTTTTCAACAACAAAGCTTCCATGCCGTCGGCCCTCTTTCAAAAGATCAAGGACGAAGGGGCAAGCTGGATTCTCGCAGAGATAAACATTTAGGACAAATCATCTCTTAATTTCGCATGTTCTGATTTTTTCTTTTTTTTTCGGCCTAGGCCTCCCATGTTTGCTCCTACTATATCAATACCTAATAATAAAAGCATTAAGGTTTCTTGTGGTACGTCATTTTTTTTGCCGATTTAACCTCCCACCAAACCACATATTTACCCACCACTGCCACCCATAAGTTAAAAAACGGTTCGTCCCTTCGACTTGGATGTATTAACAGGGCAATGCCACCGCCGAATATAACATTTCGTCGTACATACTACCGCAGCGGGCACGCCTCCTGCTTCCTCTATTCAAGCTGCGCTGCTGGGCTTTCTCTTGTGGGCCGCCGTACAAGGCCGTGAATTTCTGATTGTCGGAGGAGAGCAGTCCTGCTAGAAAAAAAAAAAAAGGAGAGAGCAGCCGGATATTTTCTACTGGGTAATCCCACCTCGCTCGCTTAAACCGATTCCAACTGGTTTATATACCATCGCAAATTCAAAGCAATCAGCCTCCTCTAGCATATACAAGCAGCATCAATTTGAATCGGATCCAGTGGGGGAGGTGGGAGAAGGGGGAGACAGAGCGGGAAGCACCAGAGCCTGCATATCGAAAAAATGGGAAAAGATGGATGCGCCGTGGTCCTTCCGTGATCCGGGATCCAGCCGTGGATGAGGGCCCGGATCTCCACGAATTCGCTCGCCGCAGCCTCCATAGTGGTCTGGGACAGTAGGGAGAGATATGACTCGTGTGCTTGCTGCCGGAGCTGCCGGCCTGCCGCGCGCGCGTGCGCTAGGAAGAAGATGGGAGATTGCTTCAGATGCGTTGCTGCTAGCTCTTGATTGATTTAATCCCGCTGGATGTGCTACATCGGCTCATGTACACAAGAGTAGCATATGTGTCTTGCACGTGTTTGTGATAATGCTTGGGAGGAAGCAACTGCACTAAAGCGTAATTTGATCCGACTCGCTCACCTACAGCCTTTGTGTTTTTTTCTATACTATGTTTTTTAAGGTTGGCGACAATTGTGTTAGTAAATTTTAAATTGTTTTGCTGTGTATTAAAGGCTGGTTCTTGGGCTGATTATTGAGCAGTACGAGTTTTCCAGTTTAGTGATAATTTTCTGCCCCTATGTACTCCAATATGTTGGATTCAAATAATTTCATTTTTGCGTCGTTTGTGTCAAGGTGTGTCCAAGGTGTCGTGCTGGGCAGGATAGAATAGGAGTTGCCGCAAATCAATTCAACTGAATGTACAAGGCTTTACTTCTGACACTCGTCACCAACACACGCTGTAACAAATCTTTTATGGGAAATTACAGATAATATATCTGAATGGGTTCCTTCGTTATCGATCTCATGCTCCAAGATAGGACAGACTGTATAAAAAATGCGGTGGAAAATAACATATGGATGAAATATAAGATACATCTGGTAAAATGAAAAGGGAATGCTCGACAAGAAATTGACATAGTTGCAAGTCTTTTCGCAAGATAAACTCAAGATGTGCTACAAGAAATCAAAAAATAAAGATTGATGAAATTTGGATATTGAGAATTGGAGGATCCGTCAGAAAGTTAAAGTTAATACAAACCTAAGGCGCAAACCATTACA
The DNA here is from genome assembly GCA_947311845.1 of Poa pratensis. Lineage (NCBI taxonomy): Eukaryota > Viridiplantae > Streptophyta > Magnoliopsida > Poales > Poaceae > Poa > Poa pratensis. The sequence continues at coordinate 20,757,417 of CAMZMU010000065.1, forward strand.
CTTCCGTTGGCTAGGGTTACCATGGTCGATCTATTTTAGGGTAAAATTTGGGTTGCGTTGGTAAAGTTAATATAACCGATGCAGACTCGATTATCCCAACCGGACCCAAGTCCGCATCTTACTGCCTTTAAATATGGGTGCGATCGATTGTCCCGCGTCGAAGAAGATCCAATCTTAGATCGAAATCCAGTGTTTCGAGCCATCAGGCGAGCTAGCAATTGTGAACTTTGGCGGCAACCACAGCTCCGGCAGCGCTCGCTTCAAGATCAAGCGGAGGTGGCGGCCCTCTCGCATCCACCGCGTGATCGAGGATGATTGCGTCGAAAACACCGTTCCCCATCCTCACCAAGGTCATCGACCACGGCAACATGCGCACGCCATCGCCGGAGGAACCAGCTACGCCGATTAGCAGGACCTGAAGAGCTGCCAGGGAGAAGCTGCCGCAAAGGCCGAGCTCGACCAGCCACACGCATCAGGGTGAAGCTGCCGGCAAAGGCCGAGCTCGACCAGCCACGCCAATTTGCGTACATCCTCATCTTTACCCCTCTTTGGATGAAAACCATGGTGAACCGCCTGCTTGGGTGTCGACGTTGTAGTCGGACGCCTCGGCAGGAGCGCATGGAAGGCAAGCTTCTGTCACCCAGGCACCAATGCTGCCCGTGGCCTCCTCGCCGGAGCCGGCGCAGGAGGGGAGAACGAGCTTGGGGCTATGCTTCTGGTGATGCCTTCATGGGCGGCCCCATGGGCCTGGGCGAGGACACGCACGAGGCTTCTGGGCGAGGAGGACGACGATCTTGTGGTCGGCTGCATCGCAACCTGGCGCGCCGACGACAGGAACGGGATGCCGCGCGCCGCCCCGGCCTGCACCAGTCCGCTACTACACTTGGACATCGCTCGTGCGTCGTCTCCATGTTAGCCGTCTTGGCGTGCCGCCCCGCTTGCGTTCCCTCTAATATCTCGCTGTCGTGATATGCATGTCGGGGAGCTAGCTGAGACGACGGGTCTAGGAGGACGCGCTTGCCTGTGTAAGCTTGACGTATCCGCAGTTTCAGTTTTACTTATTTTCTTCTCCATGGAGAGAGTAGACCATGCCTTCAAAATTTACAACGCTCTTCAATGGCATCCTGTTCTACGCAGGGCAGCTCCTCCCGAAGAAGAAGTTGCTCCTCCTAGGCGGCTAGGCCTCAAGCGCAAAACAGATCTCAAGTAAAACCTGTAGCTTCAGCTCTCGCCTCTCGGGCAAGCGAACGGGTGCGACAAGCCAGGCAAATTAGCTGAGTAAGAACGAAAGTCCGAGTAAGAAGGAAGACAAGCACGCAAGCATGGCTGCAGCTCTCGGGTCGCGTGAGTGCTGAAAAAACAACTGACCGAGTGGGGATGCCAAGTTGGTATTGCAGGTTGGCCTTATTGCCTAATTCTGGTCAAAATTGTTAACGACAAAATTCGTGTTTTTGAACTAATAACCCCAAATTATGATGTTTTGGCCATAAGTTGATGATGATTATGGTTCTAGAGAAAACAACATTATCCATCTCTCTAACACCGTTTTTCTCCCGTTGCAACGCACGGGCACGTTTCCTAGTCAATATAAAAGGCAAAGCTTTTGCCTCTTTAAACTTAAAAAAAAAACAATACGTACCCAAAAAGGAGGAATATTATCTTCATCATTTAATTTTCAAGCATGTCTTATATATTTCGCCTTATGTGCATGATCATGGAACTCAACAAACATGGTAACAACGAAAACAGATAAAATGTCAAAGCAGACGTGTGAGTTCTCTATGCAGTATCTATGTAACAACGAAAATGCTGATCATGGTAACCAAATGTAACAAATGGAGTCATGATCACATTCGGTATAGAATTCATATACAAGGATAAAACAAGCATAAGTTTGCTAGATGAGACTAGACTGATTCTATTGAAATGAAAACTACAGGGGAGACCTTGACAGTACATTTATTAGAAGGAATGAAACGTATAAGATTGAATACACAGGGGGTGGGTGGGAGGAGCGGGGGACTAGAGGGCTGACGGATAGATAAGTGGGTCAAGCCATACTACAAGAAAGCAGGAGAAGGTCTTTTCTTTAGGAGAAAGAACCAACAACAAACATTGGGATTGAAATTGAAGAAGATCTTAGGATTCGCTGCAGTGATGAAAACTTTCATTAAAATTGGCTCACTGAAGCTAGATTTGGCTTCAGAAACCAGAGAAACAGTGTCAGCATAGCGTTGGCCTGAGGTTCAGACTAATGGAGGTCCAACGTTCAGTGCTGAAGCCACATTAAGTCTCTGGATTCAAGGTGAGCAGTTCACAGGACACATTGAGAATCTTTGTCATGCAGTAGATTTCGTCTATGAAGCGTAGCCATGGTGTTGAGACAGTCATTGAAGAGGACTCAAGCAAATCCCTTGGAGAATGGAGCATGATAAGAAACATACACACATATACAGTGCGTTCAAAACTGCAGAGCTCAACAGCTGGTCTTGCTGCTTAACTGAAGCGTTCGAGTTCAACAGGTATGGTACGGGAAAAAAATAAGGGAAGGGGAATGAGATGCTACTACCTTGTGGGGTCGTGGTGGTGGTGGTGGGGATGGGGACGCGGGAGGTGAGGCGGGGACTCGCTGCTGCTCTTGTTCCCCGACACCGCCGCTCTGTTCCTCCTGCTGACCGCCGCGCCGGTTCTTCTGACGCCGGCGGTCGTGGCCGCCATGACCGACCGATGGCAAGGGAGCGGAGGTGGCGGTGGAAATTGTTAGAATAAATAGATCTTTGTATTATGTTTGGATACGGTGTAGTACACCGATCCACCTCTCCCTATACCCCCTGTACCTCTCGAACACGTATTCTGTACATGCCCTATCGGAGGTTTTCCGGTCCTATATAAACACGCAACACGAGCCAGGGAGAGGCATCGTTTCCGCTAGGGTTTTTGACATGGTATCAGAGCTGAGCTCTTCCATGACCTAGCCGCCGCCGATCCAAGAAAAACTACAACCAAGAAAACCAAACAACAGATCCCTCGCTCCCTCAAAACCATGTCGTCGTCTTCATCGTCGATGACGCCGGGCTCCATTGCTTCGGCCCTTGGGGCTCCGCCCTCTCAACAACTGACGCGGGAGAACTTCTTGTTTTGGCAAGCTCTCGTGTTCCCTGCCTTGCGCGGCGCCCGTGCCATGGGTCTCCTTGACGGCACCGACGCTGCCCCAGCACAACAACTGGAGGTCGAGGATGCAGAAAAGAAAAAGAAACTCGTTGACAACCCGACTACCTCGATTGGGTTGCGCGAGACCAGCAGGTGCTGAGATATCTTCTCAATTCCATGTCACCGGACGTGCTCTCGCATGTTCTTGGCCTCACCACCACTGCTGAAGTCTGGGCCGAGCTCACTGGGATGTTCTCCTCGCAGTCTCGCTCGAGGATTCAACATCTTCGTGGAGCCCTCAATAGCACAAGAAAAGAAAACTACACCGCCGCCGAATACTTCACGAAGATGAAAGGCTTCAGTGCAGAGATCGCCGCCGCGGGAAAATCAATAGATGAAGATGAACTCGTTGGGTACATACTCAATGGGCTGGATGGATCGTACAATGGGATCGTGTCCACAGCCAATGCCGTCAAAACCAGCCTTGCAGATCTGTTCGGGCAGGTCTCGACGCATGACATGCGCCAGGAGATGCTTGCTGCCACGGGTCAGGTAGCTCCAGATGCATTCACCTCCTCTGCCAATGCTGCCCGCCATGACTCCGGTGGACAAGGCGATGGTGACCGCGGGCGCTCTGTTGATCGTGGTGCGCGCAGTGATCGCGGTGACCGCGGCAACTATCGCTATGATGATGGTCCTCGAGGTGTTGATCGCTACAATGATGGCCGTCGTGATGGCGGCAGATATGATGATGGCCGACGTGACGGAGGCCGCTATGATGATACTCGCGGTCAAGGCCGCTTTGCTGATGGCCGTCGTGACGGCTACTGGCGCCGTGATGATGGCGCTCGGAAATTTGATGGTGGACGCCGTGATGCTGATCGTGGGCGTCGAGATGATGATGATCGCCGTGAAGGACGTGATGGAGGCCGTCGCCGCCGTGATGGACGTCGGGGTCGTGCTCCTACCCCCTATGTTGATGTCACTTGCCAGATCTGCAAAATTCATGGGCATCCGGCAAGTGCATGTTGGTGGCGTTTTCAGCGTGATGACTCTGATGATGATGGTGACCGTGAAACCAAGAACGCCCATGTTGCTTCCTATGGTGTTGATACAAATTGGTACCCCGACAGTGGCGCAACAAACCACATCACGGGGGAGTTGAGCAAGCTCTCCACACACAACAAATACAAGGGACGCGATTGTGTCCGCACGGCTGACGGTAACGGTATGCACATAAGTCATATTGGTCATTCAATTTTGCGTACCCCACATGATTCTTTACATCTCAAAAATATTCTTCATGTTCCTAGTGCTACTAAAAACCTTTTATCTGTTCATAAACTTACACTTGACAATGATGTGTTTCTTGAGTTTCACCCATATTTCTTTTTGATCAAGGATCAGGCCACAAGGAGAGTTCTGTTTAAGGGTCCCTGTCATGACGGTCTCTACCCACTAGTGCCCATCTCTTCCGGATCGTCGTCCAAGCAAGCTTTCGTCACAATAAAACCTTCGTCCTCTACATGGCATCGTCGTTTAGGACATCCTTCTTCATTTGTGGTCAATAAAATTCTTAGGAAGCATAATATTTCTTATACTCCAGAAACTAGTCCTTATATTTGTGATCCTTGTCAACTAGCTAAGAGCCATCAATTACCATATCCTGTATCAACTAGTGTCTCCACTGTTCCTTTGGAGCAAGTGTTCTCTGATGTATGGGGTCCTGCACCTCTTTCTGTTGGCAAGCATGCATACTATGTAAGCTTTATCGATGACTTAAGTAAATTTATTTGGATTTACTTGCTCAAAAATCGTTCTGAAGTTTACCAAGTTTTTCTGAATTTCCAAGCACTAGTTGAACGCAAGTTTGACAGGAAAATAATAACAATGCAAACTGATTGGGGTGGTGAATACGAAAAACTCCATGGTTTCTTTCAAAAGATTGGCATTACACATCATGTATCATGTCCTCATGCTCACCAACAAAATGGCTCAGCTGAGAGAAAACACTGTCATATTGTTGAGGTTGGTCTCTCATTACTTGCTAATGCTTCTATGCGTCTCAAGTTTTGGGATGATGCATTTCTTACAGCAACTTTTCTCATAAACTTGCTTCCAGCAAAGTCATAAATTTTGATACTCCCGTTGAGCGTCTCTTGAACACTACTCCAAACTATGACTCTCTCAGAGTTTTCGGCTGTGCTTGCTGGCCAAACTTGCGCCCTTATAACAAGAGAAAGCTCTCTTTTCGTTCCACTCGGTGTGTGTTTATTGGCTATAGTCCTCGTCATAAAGGAGTACGTTGTTTAGACCCTGTCACAGGCCGTGTTTATGTCTCACGAGATGTAGTGTTTGATGAAAACGTTTTCCCTTTTGCCTTATTAAATCCTAATGCTGGAAAACGTCTTCAAAAAGACATTCTTCTTTTGCCTTCAAACTCAAATTCCGGGGATGCAAAAATTGATGACCATATGCCTACACCTTTTGTGCCTATTGTTACTAACGATGTTGCTGAGCCTCATGCAGAAACTATAATTCCAGATGCTAGTGATGATGAAAATAACAACAGCCCTGAAAATTCTGCTCAAAACAGTGGTCAAAATGATGAAAACAGTGAAGAAATGAATTCTGGAGAAGAAGACAGCAATGGCACGGAATCTGGTGCTGATTCTCCTGCCGAAACTGATCCCGAGGCGGAACATTCCGCTGCAGAAGACTCGCTGGTGCAGTCCCCGGCAGCATCATCGTCGGCATCTGTGCGGTCGCGGTCCAGTGCGGGTGTGGGCACAGGCGAGTCCGGCGATGACACGCGCGCAAGCGACAGCGACGGGGAGATGCTGCATGCAGAAAACGACGCGCCGCTGCATGCGGATGCAGAAAGCGACGTCCAGCAGCCGCAGAGCTCCGGATCCTCTGTGCCCAGCTCCGGTGCAGACTCTGCTGCTGCTACAGGCTCTTCAGCGTCTTCTCCTGAAATTCAAGCACCGAAAATTCAAACTCGCCTCCAGAAAGGTATTAAAAAGCCAGAGAATACAAAGATGGTACTGTTACTTATGGTAGACAACCTAGAATTTATAAGGAGGGAAATGTTGTTAGATATAGCATGCTAACATCTACAGGAGAGCCGTGTTCCTTGTCTGAGGCACTTGAACATTCAGAGTGGAGAAAAGCAATGGAGGAGGAACATGATGCATTGATGCTGAACAAGACTTGGCATCTTGTTCCACCAACTGCAGGCAAAAATTTGATAGACTGTAAGTGGGTTTATCGCATTAAGAAAAAGGCAAATGGTACAGTTGATAGATATAAAGCAAGGCTAGTTGCAAAAGGTTTTAAACAGAGATATGGTATTGATTACGAAGATACTTTCAGTCCAGTGGTCAAAGCAGCTACCATCAGAACTGTTTTAGCAATTGCAGTTTCTCGAGGTTGGAGTTTGCGGCAGCTAGATGTCAAGAACGCGTTTCTTCATGGTGTTCTGGAAGAGGAAGTTTATATGAGACAGCCACCTGGGTTTGAAGATCCAAATGCACCTCATTACATTTGCAAGTTGGATAAAGCACTTTATGGGTTAAAGCAAGCACCTCGAGCATGGTATTCTCGGTTGAGTTCAAAATTGCATGACCTTGGTTTTGTGCCATCCAAGGCTGACACCTCTTTGTTTCTCTACACAAAGTCAGGTATCACAATATTTATGCTTATTTATGTTGATGACATCATAGTGACAAGCTCTTCAGAACATGCTATTTCTGCTTTGCTTAAAGATCTTAATGAACACTTTGCTATTAAAGATCTAGGTGATTTGCATTTTTTCCTTGGTATTGAAGTAAAAAAAATAAAGGATGGTCTGTTGTTGACTCAAGAAAAATATGCAAAGGATTTGCTTACACGAGTTGGCATGAAAGATTGTAAACCAGCTCCAACGCCATTGTCAACTTCAGAACCTTTGTCGCTTAAAAAGGGTACTCCTCTTGGTCCGCATGATATGACTGAGTACAGAAGTATTGTAGGAGCTCTCCAATATTTGACTCTCACACGACCAGATATAGCATTCTCTGTCAACAAAATTTGTCAGTATCTTCATGCTCCCACCACATTACATTGGACAGCTTCCAAGAGGATATTGAGATATGTTCAAGATACTCTTAATATTGGTCTCACATTTCAGCGATCTTCCTCTACTCTCTTGAGTGCTTTTTCAGATGCTGATTGGGCAGGTTGTATTGATGATAGGAGATCTACTGGAGGATTTGCTATATTCATTGGACCAAATCTGGTTTCATGGAGCGCAAGAAAACAAGCTACTGTGTCTAGATCCAGTACAGAAGCAGAATATAAAGCTTTGGCAAATGCAACAGCTGAATTAATATGGGTTGAAGCCCTTCTTGGTGAGCTTGGAGTGAAACTAAAGGAGAAACCTTGTTTATGGTGTGATAATATCGGAGCCACCTATCTATCTGCAAATCCAGTGTTTCATGCACGAACAAAGCACATTGAGATTGATTTCCACTTTGTACGAGAACGAGTTGCAGAAAAAAGACTAGACATAAAGTTCATCTCAAGCAAGGATCAAGTTGCAGATGGGTTCACCAAGGTTCTTCCAGTCAAGCTTCTTCATGAGTTCATGCGTAATCTAAACCTTTCAAGAGGTTTAGATTAAGGGAGGCTGTTAGAATAAATAGATCTTTGTATTATGTTTGGATACGGTGTAGTACACCGATCCACCTCTCCCTATACCCCCTGTACCTCTCGAACACGTATTCTGTACATGCCCTATCGGAGGTTTTCCGGTCCTATATAAACACGCAACACGAGCCAGGGAGAGGCATCGTTTCCGCTAGGGTTTTTGACAGAAATAATTCGCGAGGCTCGCTTCGCCGGCGTGCAGCCGCCATCAGGAAGGGGTCTGGCCGGTGCCGGAAAACTGTGTCCTTTTTTTTCACCCGAGCACCGGTGATCCTGCCGTTAAAAAAAAACAATATTTATGAGTTTAAAAAAATCTGAAAAAAATCCTAGATGTAGCTAATGGTGTATTCTACAAACATGTAAATTATCAAATTTAAACATATTGTATTCTGAGCTATATAAAAATGAAAACATTCTAATAAATCTAGAGATCTGAAAAATATACATATTTATATCTACACTTTTGTCTTTTTAATGTAGCCAAAAATATAAAGTATTTGCACGCCATTGTCTAGATACGAGGTTTTTCCCATTTTTTGAAGCTTCTAATTTTTCTTTCGATTTGTTTAAATCACCAGGATCATTGGTACTCGGGGTACAAAATTTGCTCTGCTGTTGGTGCCCCCTTCTTCGGTTCCTTCCCTTCCAAGCCCCCAATTCGGCCTGATGATGACCTCTGGTGGAGTATTTATCCCTTGATTAAGGCAATAATCAATGATGTTAAGCTAATTAATAAAAAATACTACCTCCGACCAGAATTGGTTGTCGCAACTTGTACAATAGTTTATGCTAAGCTAGCTATATCTCCGCGACAATCAAAAGCGATCGAAGGGAGCATGTCGCGAACTACAAGTCACGAGACAAAGGATGGCTTACTCGTTCGTCTCTTTTCTATCAGGTTCTTTCCAAATTGTCGCCAGTCACCAGAGACGCTATGCTCCGACGTAAGTCGCCCCTGGCTAGCAAGTGGGGGCTCAGTGAAGAAGTACCAGGAGCGGAGGAGCTCCTCAGACGGTTAGGGGCGGCACGGGGCGGGGCAGGGGCAGCCGGAGACCAAGCTCGCCCCGATGGTGGCTAGAGCAGGGACGGCACGGGGCAGGGACAGCCAAAACAGGTCAAGCAGCCGGAGACCAAGCTCGCCCCGACGGTGGCCAGAGCAGGGACGACACGGGGCAGGGACAGCCAAAACAGGTCAAGCAGCCGGAGACCAAGCTCGCCCCGACGGTGGCCAGAGCAGGGACGACACGGGGCAGGGACAGCCAAAACAGGTCAAGCAGCCGGAGACCAAGCTCGCCCCGATGGTGGCCAGAGCAAGGACGACACAGGGCTGGGACAGCCAAAACAGGTCAAGAAGCTGGAGCATAACGCCGAGCGGCAGGAGCGGGTACATGTTTTTTGGGGGGGAAAATGGGTTTCATAAATTGTGTTTGATCTCAAATAACAATTGGACAAATATTTTTTATTATTGCCTTAATCAGGAAATAACTACTCCAAAGGGGGTCATAAGCAACAATTAGAATGAACTGGGGTGGGGGGTTAGAAGGGAAGGAAACGAAGAAATGGGCTTATGTTGATAGGCGCACCAAACAAGTGGGCTTCTTGCGCGATGGCGACCTAGGAGGCGCAAAGGGAGGGTGTACAGGCGAACTTGCCGCTGCCTCCCGCGGGATGAGGAGGCCGACAATGTAGAGCGATGCGGGACTGCCACGGCCGCCGATCCGGTGGAGACGAGCCCGCGCCTCCGTCGATGCCTAACAAATCATCACGAGCTCACGAGCATGCCAAGGTCGACTGGCTCCTCGGGCACTTCAACGACCAATTCGATGAGGACAGGTGGATAAGACCATGGGCATGCCTGACCTCGCGCTGGCGGTGGGGAAAAGAAAAGGGACGGTCGGACGATGCAAAAGTTAGGGGACGTACAGGGACGGAGCCGGGGTGCGAGCTGGGGCCTTGGCCCCCTCCATGGTGGAAATTTTTCCAAAACCCCTTTGTTTATTTTTGATTTGGTCCCTAAATTTACTTAGATTTACGTATATGGCCCCCTCCATCATTTAATATGCATTTGCCCCTTGTGTTTCATTCGTGGCTCCGTCCCTATGGACATATCCAGGGGCGGATCCATGATTTCTTTTTAATTTTAAAGCAGTCAATCCTGCCGCCCAATTAGATAGAAAGAATTATAATTACAAAGTCATTGCCCATCGGCCAGCAAAGGTCCACAGTTACCAACCAATCCACAATTTCAATATGGGGGCGAATGCCGAAGGACACAAGACATAAAGAGGTTCAACAAGAATATACCAATTTTGGGATAGCGAAAACATCACTCTAGTTTGTTCAAGTTTGGGAGCTCCGCATTTTTTAAACCAGAGTATTGACTAACTAAACTATTTCATCGTCTGAGATAATGAATACTCCCTCCATTTTACAATATAAGATGTTTTAGCTTTTTTCATATTCACGTACACATGTATTTTTCCACATTCACATACACATGTATCTACACATTTTTCCACATTCACATACATATGTATCTACACATGTATCTAGACACATTTTAATGTATGTGTATACTTATTTTAGTGTAAATCTAAACATGTACAACACCTACAACATCTTATATTGTGTAACAGAGGGAGTACCTCAGTTTTGAAGAATACTTCAATTTAGGGAAAAATAGGTCTAGACTAAAATAAATATAGTTTTGTTGGATACTTTAGTTTTCAAAACCACATTATTCATTACATCTAAACACCTGAAAGTATTCAATATTTCAATACTTTTGCAAACTAAAGTATTCTCAGAATACTTTAAGGGCATCCACTATGTAGTCCATAAGCTAAAAGTACCCCCTATGGACAACTATATACATAGTGGCACCTATATATAAGGTTGTCAAAGTTTGACAACATACATAGTAGAGGAGTCTATATGCCACAAGTATGTTCAGTGGGACCCATCTTAAGGTGAAATTGTCCATATACATAGTTGATGCCCTAATAGTGCTACACTACGTCAGTTTTCACACCCAGGGACTGCCGCAACTCCTGCTATGGCCTTGTACCAGCCTGTGACAACAAGAGAAGGATGGTTAGCATTTCACTGACCTTTTCAACATTGGTAGCATGCAGACGAACAAAGTCAAGGACATCGATCACTGTCGCAGCAAGTAAAACTAACAAATTACGGACATATGGTATGCTTAAATATTTTTATTTCTATATGACCAAATGTACCGAATGGACAAGAAAACAGTTCACCTCCATTAGTACTAGCACCGGGATGGATTGTGTGCTGAGCCAAATCAGTCAGACCAACAAATCTCGAATTATTAATATGCCTCCTTTTTTGCTACAAGGGAATACTCCTATATTCCCAGATTTTACACACGCTCTTCCACCCTGCACCACGTTCTCGTCCAATTGTATGCAACATACAAGCTTGTACACTGAATTGTCTCCCTCGACTACCAAGGACTCCTACCCAACTTCATCATAAACGTTTCCCAGAATACAACTTCAAACTCACCCCTATTTGACCATTCCATTCCAGTTCATGTCAACCCATATGATGTTTTTTTGTTGGTAACCAAGAAAACATAAATCCTAGAGCAAGTATCTTCATTGGGTCAAAAAGCATAAGAATAAATGTAGTGAGACTTACTGAATACTCATGGCACTTTTTTGCTACTGATACCAATTTAAACATGGCAAAGGAAGATCAAATAACAAAAGCATCACCTGTTAGGTGGCTCTGCTTCACATCCCACCTACTGAGCCGCTTCCTTTAAGAAAGGCCTCCTCCTGGATTAAAGAAATGCAACTGCTTTTGCGGCTCGCAAGAAATTCTTCGTAGTCCGAGTCACTCTCAGACTCGCTGATCCAACCATAGCAGGGACGTCTTGTGCGACCAGTTCCTGTAGCTTCCGGATATGGTGACGCAGCTTCGGGAGCAGGTGGGTCGATGATCATGGGGACCACTTCTTCCTCTGTTTGCTGAACTGCTAACGCAGTCTCACATGGTACCTCATCGTAAACATCCACAATTGGCATGCCGATTTTGGACGGTGCCCCCATCATTGCTGCATCTTGTTGCTGGAAGGAATAAAAAACATTCACTAAACATTAACATGCCACTTAGCTTTCCATATACCATATTATCATGTTGTTCTAGCACCTTTTGAAACAATTTAAAATGGAGCAGAAATAGCAATCTACGGCCAAGAAAAAAATGTTACATCACAGCCACCAACAGTGAAAATAAGCAATCACTTGATAGATGTAGGTGGGAATAATTTGAAGGTAATACATTTGAGGAACATGTTGGGAAGCAGACTGGGAAAATTAGTAGCAGAGCAACATACCGACAAACTTCACAAAATAGCAGAGAGATTGATACAAGAAGGTAAATGGAGAGGGAGCTTACCTGATCCTGATCCTCATCATCATCCCACTCCTCCTCCTGCTGCTGGTCCTGCAAAACTGCTAACACTGCCTGACATGGCATCTCATCGTGAACCTCCACAATTGGCATGTAGATTTCCGACGGTGCCACCATTATTGCTGCTTCTTGTTGCTGGAAGCAATAAGAAACATACACTAAACATTAACAGGCCACGGGCTTGGTTTAGAAAAAAATCAAAATTGTCACAAGCAAACAGCAGTTTGTGCATGCTAAATTGTTTTACAGAGTACTGATGGACACCGTCTTGCAGTTGTATTACAAAATCAAGTGAGAAAATACTACATAGTGCAATGCTGAAAGGCAAAATGCTAAATCATCACTCAACTATATCAACTAAAAGGAAACAGAGAAGACATCAACCAAACACTTATTTCTATTGGTGTTGTTGTCATTTTACTGAATAGGGACACTTTTACGTGAAAAGCACATACTTTTTGTTTTTTTACACAAGACAAACAAAGCAGATAAGCAGTGACAAGCAATCACCCCAAGATGAAGAAAATTAAGAGAGAATGGCTGCACAAATCTAGTTGAAGAAAAAACGAACTAAACATCAACCATAAATCTGTAAGACCAAGTAAGCATTCTAGCTTTCCATATACAATATCATCACTTGATAGATGTAGGTGGGCATAATTTGAAGGTACTTTGTTTGAGGAACAAGTTGGAAAGTGGACTTGAGAGATTGATAAAGAAGGTAAATGTAGTGTGCTTACCTGATGCTCATGACCCTCCTCCCACTGCTGTTGCTCCTCCTGCACATGCTTCATAAATAACAAAAGAAAAACGAGTTACTTTATAGCCGCATCAACCTCTGCACATGAGAACTAAAGCAGTAGGATTATTGCCAACTAAAGCTGCACAGCCCTGTATATATTCGATGGCACACGCTGAACAATTACATTTACATAGATTGAGCACAAGAAAGTGCATGGAGAGGGAGCTCACCTGAGGTTCCTCCTCCTCCTGCTGCAGCTGCAGCATCTCTTCCTGCTCCTGCTCCTCAAAGAGGGCTTCCTGTACTACCTGGTAACAAATGTATTAAGGTTTTGGTCCTCCCCTACATCTAGCAGCAAGCATTATCGTCTTATTGCCAACCAAAGCTGCACTGCCCCTGCATATATTCAACGGCACACCTGAACAATTACAGCGAGACAGATTGTGCACTGGGAGGGAGCTCACCTGAGGTTCTTCCTCCTGCTCCTGCAGCTGTATCTTCTCCTCTTCCTCCTGCTGCTCGAAGAGTGCTTCCTGCACGACGTGGTAGCAGTTGTCCTCCAGGAGCGGCCACCCTTTCTTCCCATACACGTTCTGAACAGATGAGGCCAAATTACGAGAGTGACACCACAATACTTAAGTCCAAGAATTAGCACCAGCAAACCCCCAAATCGGCTCCCAGCAAACCAAAAAGTCGATCTTTTTACGCGGGTTCTCGGACCCATACCATGAGGGTGACACCACAACACCAGCCAAACCTCAAATCGGCCATTCATTTCATAGCCAAACAACAAAAAAGAAACCCTCGCATTCCGTCTCTGTCGGCGACGGATTGAGCAGGAACAGAAAAGGGAAGATCCGGAGAGGGAGAAGAGGCGGACCTTGAGGAGGCCGTTGATGATCTTGCGGACGTCGGCCTTGTCCTAGCCCATGGGGGCGAAGTGGTCGACCGCGGCATCCATCCCCTCCCCAGTCCTCCGCCGCCCGGCCATTGCGCTCGAGGAGATGGAGGCCGCGTCGCTTGTGCGGGAGGTGGGGAACCGGGGAATGGCGGCTGCCGGTGTTGGTGAGGGAGTCGGCGTTCGCCGGCGGCGAGCTAGGGCTTTTGGTCGGGGCGTGAGGGTGAGTGAGAGCGGACTGATGGCTCAGTTATGGAAGTTACCAAACTGGCCGAGCAATCGGATTTATTTTTGGACACGTCTAGCGGGCGCCCGCGCACCATACCGACGAAACGAATGGTAGGCTGTGAGCTCTTTTTTTTTCAGCTGGGAGAAGAAAAACAGCCGTTTGATAACCGCAAAGGGTTCGCGTTGTTGCGGAACCGGTTCTCAAAGCACCTCCGGACAGGCCTGGGAGCAACGCTCGAATCGACCGTTTTCACGGGGCCAGGCCCGTTGTCGCCGAAAGGTCGCACGCGCAGAGAAGGGCGAGGGAGACGCGCGTCCCTTCGCGTACACGCGCCATAAATGCCCTCACCGCCCACTACTTCGTCTCACTCGCCCTCACTCCACTCTCACCCCCCATCTGTCACATCAAAAGTCGGCGGTTGCACTACCGCCGAGCAATCCACCGCTCCGTCATGGTGACGAAGGCCAAGACCGGACGCGGAGAGGACGGCGACGAGGTC
>CAMZMU010000065.1:20772079-20880377 GCA_947311845.1 Poa pratensis
AAGCAACAATCTCATCATCGATCAGCAATCATTTCATATGTCGTAGACCTCTGCTGCAACCCCGTCATTCAAGAGGGCGTCATTCATCCTCCAATCAACATCCTCCTGCAATCAACAAGTAAATAAGAAGACTGTAATCTCGTGAGCTCATCAGTGATCTGATCAATAAACACTCAACAGGTTTGCACGCCATGGTTACCTCCTTATCACTCGAGAGCTGTTCTTCCCCAAACTAACATCCTCTTCTTCCCCAAACTAACATCCTCCTAAAATCAACAAGCAAGACAGATAAACTGCCAGCAATCTCACCAATCGTCAACCACCATTAAATTTAACGTAATTAGGTGCACACCTTCACTGCATTCTCGTTGTCATTCTCCCTAGTAAGGCTAGTACCAACATTCTCCTGCGATCAGCAATTAAATCAGACTAAGCAGAGTAGCAGGCATACAGGCTCGTTAATGAGCGACCTGAAGCAAGGAGCAGCTGAAAACCTTTGCCTGGTGAGAGGTAGCAGCGGGGAGGGACTGCCCGAGCGTGCCGCGGGGGTCGATGACGATGCTGGGCAGCCTCAATAGGATTTACTTGATCTGAGGACCTATCCGGGCGGCCGATCGCTGCTAGCGGTGACAGACGACGCCGTTGGACGCCCGGCGCGCCAAACCTCCTCCCCCTCCCTACCTCCCCTGCTGGCCGTCCCTTCCCTTGCTGGCGCTCGAAGATGCCGCGCGGCCTGGAGCTGTCGTGCGCTTGGTCGAGCTCGTATCCCCTCCCCTGATGGTGGCTCTCCCCTTCCTCCATGGGGTGGTGGGAGATAGTGGCGGCGTTGGAGCAGGGGGCGCTCGGCGCTGTCGCCACCGAACGTGGGGGCGAAGTGGGCGGCGGTGGAGCAGGGGAGAGAAGGGGTTCTCGTCGGGAGAGGAGAGGGCCAGAGGAGGTGGGCAGGCGTGGGGGAGGAGGAAGGCCTCCCACGGGAGCTGGAGTCGCGTGGCGGCGACGGCGGCGGCTGAGCTCCGTGCGTGAGGAGGACTGGAGGAAAACGATGTGTTTAGGGAAAGTTATGGACTGCGGGTTGATTTTCGAATTCCTTAGGGGGCTTTGTGCAAAATCGGCGCGACGTACGTACGACGTATGTCCACTAAGGCTATTATATAGTAGAGATTTTTCCTCCACCACTTATTGGTTGCCTGCGGTGGTAAAGGATAAGAAAAGAGTGAAGAGATATGGAGAGAGAAGAAGGGATGGTATTATTTACCACCCCTGCGTACAGCTGGCGGACATAATATTCTGTCTGCCAGCACTAATAAAATATTGTTGGCGAACCAATAAGGCCATCCGTCAGCGGTAGCCGCGGCCAGCGATGCTAACGTAGCTATGGCGAACAAACCGAGCTGTCAGGAGTAGCCTGTTTTTTACTAGTGTAATAGCCTGTTTTTTTGCTAGTGTAAATTACGTGGGAAATACGGCGCGGAGCGCGACGACATAGAAAAATTGGGACACCAATTTGGGCGGGAAAAGCAACTGTCGGCGGGCGACCAGGCCTGCTCGACTAGGCCGCTCGGCTTGTGAGAATCCACAAAAATAACCTTCTGACCAAACTTAACAGAAAATAAACCTTTTTCCAAAGAAATTTCCAAATTGACCCTTTTTCATAGCGCATGTACAGCCGGAGTTACCTTAGAAGGATAACTCCCCCATGGCGGAGCTATGCAGTTGCCAGCATGGCAAGGTGGGACCGGGGTCCGGTTATGTAGCTCCGGTCATGGGGGCGCTATGCGTTTTTTTTTTTTTGCGAGATAGATCCGTGAAAACACCAGGAAACTTACAGAACAGCCCAAAGATCAAAGAAAATTACACAAAGGTCCTGCAAGTCCTCGAGGACGCCGTCGTCGAAGAAGACGTACCGCGGCGCGCCGCCGCCACTCCTCCTCAGCAACCTTGGATCGGCAGGAGTCCCCAGGCGGACGGGAAGTCGACAGAACTCGGCTCGACAGAGCCTCCACCTCGCATCGTCGCCGTCGCCCTCACCCTGGTCGTCATCACCATCACCATCGAGTCGTTCGAACCGAAGCCGCCGCTCCACGAACTCCGGTGCGGGGAAGAGGCACAACACAGCTCTACCGAGTTGCGAGCACCCCAGAAGAGGCAGATCCATGGCCGCACTCCGCGGAGCACCACCATCGGAGAGGATCTCCGCCTCAACAAAACGCCGGACCGACCGCGTCATCCTCTCCCCGACGCCGCCGGCAGGCCAACCCCTTAACCCTAGACTATGTACAGGCGAGATCCGGGGTTTCCCCACCCTCCCGCCGCCGGAGCGGCCGGCGGAGGGAGGGGAAACCGGCAGATCGACGTCGGCGAGCTGGATCAAGCGGTGGGGTGAAAAAGTCTTCTCTCCTTACTGTAGCGGGGGAGAGAGCCGGGTCCAAGGTCCCTTCTTTTGTGCATTCATGGGGGCGCTATGCGTTAACGCATAACACCGCCATCGCGCTATGTAGCTCGAATTTAAAACCCAGAGACACAGAGCAGCTGCCGTCGGTCTGATGCGAAAAAATTCTAAGTTTATGTGCAGCTCCGTCGCGAAGGGAGATACGCTTGTAGGTATAACTCTGATCTCGGCAGAGTTATGGTCTGTGCGATAAATATAAGGGGCCTGCTGCGGATGAGGATGGGGACGAGCACGTGTTTGAGCAAGAGTCCGCCGAGCATGCGTCCGAGCGTGAGCACTCGGACGAGCACGATTCCGAGGATGGGGACGAGCACGTGTCCGAGCAAGAGTCCCCGCCTAGGAAGAAACTTCCTTCCATGAGGAAAAAGCTGGTGTGCAGGAGGAAGAATGTAGATCTGGCACCGAGTGTACCTTTGAGAAGGCTGCGTAGAAGGAATTAGAGTTCACTTATCGTCTTTAGTTCTCATGTAATAGCTACTTGGACTCGCCGTGAACTTACCGTTTTGTTATGCACCTTGTTTTGAACTTGTTAAACCCGAACTCGATTTATAAATTTGTATCTCTTATTGGCTGAAAAATTGTAGCGTTCCAGAGGGCGGAGCTATCTTCACACGTGCAGCATCGAGGCTGCCGGAGTTGTGCTCGCACAGACCATAACTCCGCCGAGGCCGGAGTTATACCTGCAAGCGTAGCTCCCTTTGCGACGGAGCTGCACACAAAGTTAGAATTTTTTTCGCATGAGACCGGCGGCAGCTGCTCTGTGTCTCTCAGGTTTTAAATTCGAGTTGCATAGCGCCCTCGATGGCGGAGTTATGCATGAACGCATAGCGCCCCTACGACCGGAGCTACATAACCCGATCTCGGTCTCAACTTGCCACGCTGGCAACTGCATAGCTCCGCCATGGGGGAGTTATCCTTCTAAGTGTAACTCCGGCCGTGCAGGCGCTATGAAAAAGGGTCAATTGTGAAATTTCTTTGAAAAAAGGTTTATTTTTTGCTTAAGTTTGGCCAGAAGGTTATTTTTGTGGATTTTCTCGCTCGGCTTGGCCTTCGCCGACCAGGCCCAATTGGCTTGCCGTGGCCGACCAGGTCGCCAGGCCTGGCAGGATCTTGGCGGACCTCCGTGTCGGCTTGAGCCTGGCCTACCAGGCCACCTAGGGCCATGTCTAGGCCGCTATTTCTCAAATTTGATTAAAATGTATTATTTAAAAAATATAGGTTTTTGTTAGTAAAAAGTCTATTTCTAGTTTCTCGCTTTTTAAGAATTGAATCTATCTTTTGTTAGGAGACATTGTTTCTATCTTTAATGTTGGTGTTTTATTGCCCACGGTATTTACGGAACATATAGTGTGTGATGTTCAAAATCAGTGTATACGGTTTTGTTTTTTAAGCATGTGTGAGATCGCACACGTTTCTGTAAATTGAACCGTATACGAAATTTTCTCTGAAACCGTTGTCCAACCAGTTACTCACGGCTTCAATGAGATAACGCATACGTACGTATACAATGGGAGGTCTTAAATTATCCAATCTGTATTAGTGGTAGGATGTGACGAACTGCCAATTGCTTTATCTCCTCGCTAGTCATGATTGAGGATTAATTCTTCTGGCCAGTGGCTTAAGCTCTAGGACATAGCGTGCCCGTGTTGATGGTCGACTATAGTGGTCCGCCGTATAGTAGTGCTGACCTTTGGACGTTTTGCATGGTGACAGCCAGCCTGCAATCTTTGCAGGTTCTACGGGGAAGATGAAACTTAGGCCTTTCGTCGGTTTGGACAAACAGACCAAAGGAGGATGGGAGACACGATCTTAGGCCTTGGTGTTGCTACGGTATAGTTGGCAAGGGTACATCTCCTCTCACACAAGTGGCACCATAAGATACAAATCTAAGATGGTGAAGTTTTGTCCTTGTATCCACAATGAGACATATCTGATGGTCTTCTAATAGCCGCCACTCCACAAAATGTAGCCAATTGCTGAGTAAGACATGTGAGATCAAGTCCAGATACCATGTAGCCTACCTTACAACAAGGCCCGCACGACAACGGACAACTCTGTACCATGTGCTCAATACACCGTTTCTTTCAAGTTATGTTTTATTTTATTTTTGGCTCAGAAAAAGTTACTATACTTATATATACTAATTAATAGGTGTGCATAGAAGTAATGTTTAATATTAACCATTTGGTCAAAATCGAACTTTCTAAAGGGGTGTACAGAGGATGCGTTTTTTTGGCTCATGGGGCTAGGTGCTCCCATTATGAATAACATATTTTAAAATGGCTATTTTTTATAAGAATGTACTCCCTCCGTCCCAAAATAAGTATCTTTAGTCTGGCTAAATACGGATGTATCAAGACGTAAAACACATCTAGATACGTCCATATTTAGACAAATTAAAGACACTTATTTTGGAACGGAGAGAGTACATGCTTACATCTTATACATGTCCGGAAACGTTTTGTGAAAAAAATGTAGTGTCAAAGGCAGGAAATTAAATATCTCATGGAAAGTCATTTTATGGCGCCAAAGTTGTCATTTTACGCAGGTTACAAAAAATCTCTACATGCATAAATAGAATATAGAGATGTACATCCGAGGTTTTTGTTAGTATTTAGAAATAGGTTTTCCATAATGGAAGCATCCAGTACTACGACTCAAAAGCGATTGACGGCGTACCCAAGCACACTTTGCTTGTTAGTGTTAGTTTTTCCAACATGTAAAATCCAGCATGCATGGTGTCACAACTTGTCTCTAGGAAATCTGGAATGGATAGGATGCCAGCCCACGCCGAGCAGCGACATCTCGCCGATCCAATCCTTTCAGGTGCACGCATCGAATTAAAGCCCGGCCCGTTTAAATTGCCATCAGCATCATCCTGGTCTATAAATATGACATGCATCGGCAGATAGTTATCGTCCATCACCAAGCAACAACGTTGGCAGTGCATATGCAGTAGCCACAAGAGATCAGACAGTAAGCAGTATGAGTGTCATGTTGTCTCTCCTCTCCTGGCTACTCCTGGTGAGTACTCCAATCGAGATCGATCATATATGCATCCATATATATATATATATATGGAAGTGTTCAGTTTTTTGCACACTAGCTAGTTAATATACATACTCGATCTTATATGTGTCTACCATCCATTCTTTAGAATGCTTAATTTTCACATGTAAGATGGTGTTATACAAAAGTTATTTGTTGTAGTGAAACGCTCCTTTTCTACTGCATGTATGAATGAATCGAAGAAAAAAAAGAGATTGGTGATAATATCAGTCCATTCGCCAGAGCATGGGCTAGAAATTTTCTTAGCAGTCTTCAGTTTACGAGTACAAGTTTGGAAGTTGATTATTTAAGAAGTGAGCCTAGGACATTTGGGTAGGGCCGTAAGCGTACAACCGAAGCGTACACTTGAGTAAACTATACCACTTGAGTATTGTGTTATATCTTTGCCTCCACATCTTTTGATGCTAATGGTGGATATATATACACATACAGGTCATGGCTGCTGGAGGAGGATTTCACACAAATTCAGCGACTGCCGAAGTGACGATGGCTTCAAACGCAGCTGCGGTTAGCGCGTACTGGCACACAATGCTTCCCAACACTGTCATGCCATTAGCCATCCTCGAGCTCCTAGCGCCACCTGCGGGTCTCTCTCTCCCTCCCTCTATCACCCTACATCGTTGAGCATATACTACTCAATATATCCCCTTAAAATCTCTTCATGTATAATTTAACCCCACTGAAGATAAGCTTTTTAAGTAAGTGAACTACTACAGTAAATTAGCAAAGAAAACAATAATCTTATTTGCAACACATGGCCACGAAACTAAATTATTGGAGTTAATATCTATAATTCTCTCACAACACAAATTTTTAATTGGTTGTTTGCATAGGAGGTACACAAATTATTTTTAGTTGGTTGTTTGCATATTATCTCTTTGTTTATTAGCTGCTCTTAAACTCATCATGCCTATGTGATATAGTTTTGATACAGATGATGGTAGCACTAGGCGGCCTAAATACCAGACATAGTTGGACTAAGCGAAAAACCCAATGGACCACGGGCTCCATAGGGCCTATTAAAAACAAACAATATATTGAAATCAGAGAATCTGAGTTTTTGTTTTTGAACATGTACATACAGATGTGAGCTGTGGACGTATGATATTTTTATCAACGTATTCTTTCGTTTCTGTGTGCTAGATAAAAAAGAAAATCATGTGTATTGAAATTCAATCTTCTATAAGCTGTATAGATCCACCATGTTTTCTTTTTGTCTAAAATTACAAAATTAATGCATTATTTAATATTAATGTAACGATGTGTATAATACATTTATACTTGTGTTTGGTAAAGAATTAAGAATATGTATTCCTTATTCATTTTATAGGAAAGAAAAATAATTCGACAATAGAAAACATAAATACACAGTTTAAATGATATATTATCTTACTTGCAATAATCTGTGATTGATAACTCTTAGTAAGCCATTAATACATATATATCGAGCAAACTTACGCACATACATGAGATCTGCTTATTAGATTTCAAAACTAGTAAACAATGCAAGCACTGTCCAAAATCAAATTTCAGGAAAAATTTATAAATATAGAGTAATTATGTTGCAGAAAAATCCCATAGAGAAATATAACTGGAACCGTTGCACATAGTTATATCCATATCATGGATATTGCCTTTGAGATCGGAGCAGGAACTACTATGCACAGATTTATTAAGTGTTTCTTATTTCGCCATAGATGCGGGACAGTTTAGGCTATCCACAACGGGAGTATCATAGGTAGTATCATGCAATTGATGCCAACAAAAAATGATGTGGCATTGTAAATTAATGAAAGAAAATGAGTACAATATCAAAGCACGTAAAACTGAAAAATTAATAGCAAATGGATCTGTACATACATTTACTTGGGATACTACAAGTAAATGAATAGTTTGATATTGTTTTAATATGATAAAGGTAACATCATATACATGATACTAGTGTACGGTATTCTCCGCTATGAGTAGCCTTAGATACATCAGTTTATCAAGAATAAAGCAAGGTGGGTCCAACACATGTATCACGTACGCAATGTGATTTGGTCGACAATGAAAATATTCACAGATTAATGCAAGAGTCTAGTTATTCAAAAAATATTTTGGTTATGGAAAATAATATGTAAAAAATACTATGATGCGGACTAATAAAAAGTGTACGAAAGGATTAGAACACTTGATCGAAATACATACCAACAACAAGTGGCATACGTGGTAAGTAACCCTAAGACTTCAAAAACAAAATGAAGCATGTACAAACAGTATATTGGCTACATACATAATGAATAGAAATTATGTGTTATTTTGAAGTGTATTATTGCCATGAGATTATTATTAATTAAATACACATTTACATGTATCATATTTTAGGTATTACTGATCGCATCGAAAGTAGGAACATCGACAATGTACAAACAACAGGAAACATGATGACCGATAAATATGTTGGAGCATCATTAGTTGAAGCACGAAAAATGGGACTGGGCCCACACACAGCAGACAAAGTCACAACAAGCAACTTTGGGTGGAAGGGCCCACACAGAACAGACAAAGTCACAACAAGCAACTTTGGGTGGAAGGACCCATACACAACAGACGGCGTCGAGAAGAGCAACTTTGGATGGGGTGGCCCGTCCACAACACACGGTGCCGAGAAGAGCAACTTTGGGTGGGGTGGCCCGTCCACAACACACGGTGCCGAGAAGAGCAACTTTGGGTGGGGTGGCCCATCCACAACACACGGCGTCGAGAAGAGCAACTTTGGGTGGGGTGGCCCATCCACAACACACGACATCGAGAAGAGCAACTTTGGATGGGTGGCCCGTCCAAACAGACGGCATCGAGAAGACCAACTTTGGGTGGGGTGGCCCGTCCACAACAGACGGTGCCGAGAAGAGCAACTTTGGATGGGGTGGCCCGTCCACAACAGATAGTGCCGAGAAGAGCAACTTTGGATGGGGTGGCCCGTCCACAACACACGGCCGAGAAGAGCAACTTTGGGTGGGGTGCCCCGTCCGCAACACACGGGGCCGAGAAAAGCAACTTTGGGTGGTGACCCGTCCACAACACATGGTGCCGAGAAGAGCAACTTTGGGTGGGGTGGCCCGTCCACAACACATGGTGCCGAGAAGAGCAACTTTGGGTGGGGTGGCCCGTCCACAACACACGGTGCCGAGAAGAGCAACTTTGGGTGGGGTGGCCCGTCCACAACAAATGGCATCGGAAAGAGCAACTTTGGGTGGGGTGGCCGATTCAAAACAGACGGCGTTGAAAAGAGCAACTTTGGGTGGGGTGGCCTACACACAACAGGCGGCATCAAGAAGAGCAACTTTGGGTGGGGTGGCCCGTCCACAACAAATGGCATCGAGAGAGCAACTTTGGGTGGGGTGGCCCGTCCACAACAAATGGCATCGAGAAGAGCAACTTTGGGTGGGGGACCACACACACTGTAAATGGTGTTGAGAAGAGCAACTTTGGGTGGGGTGGACCATCCAAAACAGACGGTGTTGAAAAGAGCAACTTTGGGTGGGGGGCCCCACACACAAAAGACGACATCGAGAAGAGCAACTTTGGGTGGGGTGGCCAATCCACCAAAGCTGAAGACCAGAAGAGGGGCCCATCCACTGTAGCCGGATACCAGAAAGCCGATCAAATGGGTGTTCCGCTACCTGAGATAGGTGAGGGCTGAACACCAATTTTTTTACTGATGCATCTCTATGATTTTTTAACCACTAGAACATATAATTTTACTATATACCAACTTCTTAACAGGACAATCCCACATCGGCCGAGTCAACCACGAACATGGAGCCATGTCAAACAACGTATTCTTAGAAGAAGCCCTCAAGCCAGGATCAACTATCGCTTGTTACGTCCTACCATCGCATACCTCAGGAGCTCCTTTATTACGACGTGATGTCGCCGACTCTATCCCCATGTCCACGAGAAACTTCACCGACATCATGAAAATGTTTGCGCCGTCATCCAATGGCATGGCCGCTGATATATGGTCGACCCTGCAACAATGCGACCACCCGGACGCTATCAAGGGTGAGAAGAAGGCGTGCGCCACATCCGTGGAGTCAATGGTGGAGTTTTCTGCATCCGTACTTGGGATTAGCACCTACAACCTCCGGGCGTTCTCCTCGCCGGACGCACCCGCGGCGGGGATCATGTCAAGGAGGGAGTACAGAGTGGCGGCTGCGACGAGGGTCACAGAGGCAAATGACACCATGACTTGCCATGGCGGGAGGTTCCCGTTCGCCGTGTTCATGTGCCACGCGGTGAATCCCACCAAAGTGTACTCGGTGACGCTGGAGGCGGATGGTGCCGGCGCGCGCCGCAGAGGATGGAGGTGCTCGCGGTGTGCCACCTGGACACGTCGGGATTCCACCCAAGTAGGATGCCGCTGCACGTTAAGCCTGGGGATGCCCCACTCTGCCACTTCCTCTCCAGGGACAGCATTCTCTGGGCGCCCGCCGCTGCTGCTTAGCTACTAAAGTAGTACCTACACGTGTGTGGTATTGCTTGATGTTGATGTACCGTCTCGTGTGAGTGAGTATATTTTACATACTGTGTACCTATGTAAGGTGTATGAATGTATGTCCACCGCATTCATGCATGCCTCTGGCGATGGGCTACGTACCTGTACGTATGTGGTCTTAATTATTTATGTCTATGAGCGAGTATTTTACTATTAATATATGCCCGTGTGTTGTTACGGTTCGATTTTTTCTGAATATTCTGGCAAGATGGATGGAAACATGTTATAGTCTTGGTCGCACCCGCCAGGTGTCGAATGGAACTGTTCCTTACAGATGTATTTGTTGATGCGTTCAACTAGGAATACTTTGCGCACAAATGTTATGGGCTCTATAAAAAGGCTGGAGAACAACAAAATGGTAAATTTAAGTCGACATCTCCTCTCGCTTTTATAGGATGAGCAGGATGACATACATGGCAGGGACAAAAAGGGCGGGAATGAACAAATGACGGCAGGAAAGGAAGACATGGTGGGAGGAAGTTGGCAGGAACAAAAAAATACTGGAAGAGTTCGGCTGTGTTAAAAAAAGAAAATAATTGTCACTACGTTGGACGAAAGGCCTAATTCGGTGCGGCTGAGGACGATAGTTCATGTCGTCGGCATGTTTACACGACATGCCTCTTATCGTTTTGTGTTTGACAATTTCATGCCTGAACGATGAAGTATCTTTCTTGAAAAAAAATCGGGATAATATTTCCGAAATTTAATACAAAATAATACTATATATAAAATTAAAAAACCTACTCGAATGTCGGCATAAAGATGGTGATACATGTCGGCAAACAGACCATACATAAGACAAAATGGTTAACAAATGTAAAACATACTCGAATAATTACTAATTGATTTTGGCAGAGGTCATCGCCCTTTTTGAAAGTTATCTTGAATGTTGCCCCATTTGCCATCTTAAAAGCACATTTAAAAATATATGCTCTTGAGGCACAACACCAGCAAGGAAAAGTGCAGGTGTTAATGGTGAACGAATTGCCTGAAACAAATTTATAAGTCATTTAAAGAAACGGAAAAAGGTTATCGAAATGATCCTTGTTTCCTAGCAGTGAAGAATAGTAAACAATGAGCAAGCTAATGATACTATAAGGTTTACCTCATCAAAGTTGTCCAGCTCACAGAAAAAAACCCAACAGAAGCTGCCTCTGTTTTGTTCTTATCTGCACTACCACAAACATTAAGCAGTGAGTTTTGTCTGGCGTGATAAACTTTGCCACAGTTGAAACCCATCTTCATCTCCATCCTCTATGGCATCCATCTGTTTACATAAACAATGGTACATATGAAGTTGACATATCAGGAGGGTGGTCAAAGGTCTGCCGCCCCAAGAAGTTGGGGGGTCTTGGAATTCGGGATTTGGACAAGTTTGCTCGCGCGCTAAGACTCAGATGGCTATGGATGGAATGGGCCGCACCTGACAAGCCATGGGTCGGCCTTGAAACTCCGAATGATGATGCGGAGAGGGAGCTCTTCAACGCGGCCACGATGGTTACCATTGGGGATGGACTGACTGCTAGATTCTGGAACTCGCCATGGTTGGATGGCGCCACCCCTAAGTCTTTAGCGCCAAAAATCTTCGAGGCCTCCAAGAAAAAGAATAGATGCGTCCAGAATGCACTCTCTGAGCTCAATTGGGTCGCTGACATCTCGGTCCAAGACTTCACCCTCGACCACATCACTCAGTTCCTCAGCCTCTGGCAACGTCTCCAGGATGTCACGCTGGATCCGCTGGGTGCGGATACCATCACCTGGACCCTCACTCCAAGCGGAAAGTACTCGGCCGGTTCTGCATACAACGCCCAATTCATCGGATCCACACCATGCTCTTTCGAGAAAATCGTGTGGAAGACGTGGGCGCCTCCAAAATGCAAGTTCTTCTCCTGGCTGGTTGTGCAGAACCGCCTTTGGACCTCTGATCACTTGGCCGTCCGGGGCTGGCCGCACAACCCCCTTTGCCAGCTCTGCAAAAACCAGATCGAGACGGCCAGACACATCCTTTTTGAATGCCGTTTCTCCCGCCGCATCTGGCAGGCCGCTGCCTCATGGCTCTCCTGCCCTCCCTGGTTCAGGACATGGCGCTGGCCGCCACACTGTTCTTGAATACTGGAAGGCCATCGCGAAGACCCCCACTGCACACCCAAAGGGCCTCAAGTCAGCAATTGTGCTGCTGACATGGGAAATTTGGAAGGAACGCAACGCCAGAGTTTTCAACAACAAAGCTTCCATGCCGTCGGCCCTCTTTCAAAAGATCAAGGACGAAGGGGCAAGCTGGATTCTCGCAAGAGATAAACATTTAGGACAAATCATCTCTTAATTTCGCATGTTCTGATTTTTTCTTTTTTTTTCGGCCTAGGCCTCCCATGTTTGCTCCTACTATATCAATACCTAATAATAAAAGCATTAAGGTTTCTTGTGGTACGTCATTTTTTTTGCCGATTTAACCTCCCACCAAACCACATATTTACCCACCACTGCCACCCATAAGTTAAAAAACGGTTCGTCCCTTCGACTTGGATGTATTAACAGGGCAATGCCACCGCCGAATATAACATTTCGTCGTACATACTACCGCAGCGGGCACGCCTCCTGCTTCCTCTATTCAAGCTGCGCTGCTGGGCTTTCTCTTGTGGGCCGCCGTACAAGGCCGTGAATTTCTGATTGTCGGAGGAGAGCAGTCCTGCTAGAAAAAAAAAAAAGGAGAGAGCAGCCGGATATTTTCTACTGGTAATCCCACCTCGCTCGCTTAAACCGATTCCAACTGGTTTATATACCATCGCAAATTCAAAGCAATCAGCCTCCTCTAGCATATACAAGCAGCATCAATTTGAATCGGATCCAGTGGGGGAGGTGGGAGAAGGGGGAGACAGAGCGGGAAGCACCAGAGCCTGCATATCGAAAAAATGGGAAAAGATGGATGCGCCGTGGTCCTTCCGTGATCCGGGATCCAGCCGTGGATGAGGGCCCGGATCTCCACGAATTCGCTCGCCGCAGCCTCCATAGTGGTCTGGGACAGTAGGGAGAGATATGACTCGTGTGCTTGCTGCCGGAGCTGCCGGCCTGCCGCGCGCGCGTGCGCTAGGAAGAAGATGGGAGATTGCTTCAGATGCGTTGCTGCTAGCTCTTGATTGATTTAATCCCGCTGGATGTGCTACATCGGCTCATGTACACAAGAGTAGCATATGTGTCTTGCACGTGTTTGTGATAATGCTTGGGAGGAAGCAACTGCACTAAAGCGTAATTTGATCCGACTCGCTCACCTACAGCCTTTGTGTTTTTTTCTATACTATGTTTTTTAAGGTTGGCGACAATTGTGTTAGTAAATTTTAAATTGTTTTGCTGTGTATTAAAGGCTGGTTCTTGGGCTGATTATTGAGCAGTACGAGTTTTCCAGTTTAGTGATAATTTTCTGCCCCTATGTACTCCAATATGTTGGATTCAAATAATTTCATTTTTGCGTCGTTTGTGTCAAGGTGTGTCCAAGGTGTCGTGCTGGGCAGGATAGAATAGGAGTTGCCGCAAATCAATTCAACTGAATGTACAAGGCTTTACTTCTGACACTCGTCACCAACACACGCTGTAACAAATCTTTTATGGGAAATTACAGATAATATATCTGAATGGGTTCCTTCGTTATCGATCTCATGCTCCAAGATAGGACAGACTGTATAAAAAATGCGGTGGAAAATAACATATGGATGAAATATAAGATACATCTGGTAAAATGAAAAGGGAATGCTCGACAAGAAATTGACATAGTTGCAAGTCTTTTCGCAAGATAAACTCAAGATGTGCTACAAGAAATCAAAAAATAAAGATTGATGAAATTTGGATATTGAGAATTGGAGGATCCGTCAGAAAGTTAAAGTTAATACAAACCTAAGGCGCAAACCATTACACTTCCGTTGGCTAGGGTTACCATGGTCGATCTATTTTAGGGTAAAATTTGGGTTGCGTTGGTAAAGTTAATATAACCGATGCAGACTCGATTATCCCAACCGGACCCAAGTCCGCATCTTACTGCCTTTAAATATGGGTGCGATCGATTGTCCCGCGTCGAAGAAGATCCAATCTTAGATCGAAATCCAGTGTTTCGAGCCATCAGGCGAGCTAGCAATTGTGAACTTTGGCGGCAACCACAGCTCCGGCAGCGCTCGCTTCAAGATCAAGCGGAGGTGGCGGCCCTCTCGCATCCACCGCGTGATCGAGGATGATTGCGTCGAAAACACCGTTCCCCATCCTCACCAAGGTCATCGACCACGGCAACATGCGCACGCCATCGCCGGAGGAACCAGCTACGCCGATTAGCAGGACCTGAAGAGCTGCCAGGGAGAAGCTGCCGCAAAGGCCGAGCTCGACCAGCCACACGCATCAGGGTGAAGCTGCCGGCAAAGGCCGAGCTCGACCAGCCACGCCAATTTGCGTACATCCTCATCTTTACCCCCTTTGGATGAAAACCATGGTGAACCGCCTGCTTGGGTGTCGACGTTGTAGTCGGACGCCTCGGCAGGAGCGCATGGAAGGCAAGCTTCTGTCACCCAGGCACCAATGCTGCCCGTGGCCTCCTCGCCGGAGCCGGCGCAGGAGGGGAGAACGAGCTTGGGGCTATGCTTCTGGTGATGCCTTCATGGGCGGCCCCATGGGCCTGGGCGAGGACACGCACGAGGCTTCTGGGCGAGGAGGACGACGATCTTGTGGTCGGCTGCATCGCAACCTGGCGCGCCGACGACAGGAACGGGATGCCGCGCGCCGCCCCGGCCTGCACCAGTCCGCTACTACACTTGGACATCGCTCGTGCGTCGTCTCCATGTTAGCCGTCTTGGCGTGCCGCCCCGCTTGCGTTCCCTCTAATATCTCGCTGTCGTGATATGCATGTCGGGGAGCTAGCTGAGACGACGGGTCTAGGAGGACGCGCTTGCCTGTGTAAGCTTGACGTATCCGCAGTTTCAGTTTTACTTATTTTCTTCTCCATGGAGAGAGTAGACCATGCCTTCAAAATTTACAACGCTCTTCAATGGCATCCTGTTCTACGCAGGGCAGCTCCTCCCGAAGAAGAAGTTGCTCCTCCTAGGCGGCTAGGCCTCAAGCGCAAAACAGATCTCAAGTAAAACCTGTAGCTTCAGCTCTCGCCTCTCGGGCAAGCGAACGGGTGCGACAAGCCAGGCAAATTAGCTGAGTAAGAACGAAAGTCCGAGTAAGAAGGAAGACAAGCACGCAAGCATGGCTGCAGCTCTCGGGTCGCGTGAGTGCTGAAAAAACAACTGACCGAGTGGGGATGCCAAGTTGGTATTGCAGGTTGGCCTTATTGCCTAATTCTGGTCAAAATTGTTAACGACAAAATTCGTGTTTTTGAACTAATAACCCCAAATTATGATGTTTTGGCCATAAGTTGATGATGATTATGGTTCTAGAGAAAACAACATTATCCATCTCTCTAACACCGTTTTTCTCCCGTTGCAACGCACGGGCACGTTTCCTAGTCAATATAAAAGGCAAAGCTTTTGCCTCTTTAAACTTAAAAAAAAACAATACGTACCCAAAAAGGAGGAATATTATCTTCATCATTTAATTTTCAAGCATGTCTTATATATTTCGCCTTATGTGCATGATCATGGAACTCAACAAACATGGTAACAACGAAAACAGATAAAATGTCAAAGCAGACGTGTGAGTTCTCTATGCAGTATCTATGTAACAACGAAAATGCTGATCATGGTAACCAAATGTAACAAATGGAGTCATGATCACATTCGGTATAGAATTCATATACAAGGATAAAACAAGCATAAGTTTGCTAGATGAGACTAGACTGATTCTATTGAAATGAAAACTACAGGGGAGACCTTGACAGTACATTTATTAGAAGGAATGAAACGTATAAGATTGAATACACAGGGGGTGGGTGGGAGGAGCGGGGGACTAGAGGGCTGACGGATAGATAAGTGGGTCAAGCCATACTACAAGAAAGCAGGAGAAGGTCTTTTCTTTAGGAGAAAGAACCAACAACAAACATTGGGATTGAAATTGAAGAAGATCTTAGGATTCGCTGCAGTGATGAAAACTTTCATTAAAATTGGCTCACTGAAGCTAGATTTGGCTTCAGAAACCAGAGAAACAGTGTCAGCATAGCGTTGGCCTGAGGTTCAGACTAATGGAGGTCCAACGTTCAGTGCTGAAGCCACATTAAGTCTCTGGATTCAAGGTGAGCAGTTCACAGGACACATTGAGAATCTTTGTCATGCAGTAGATTTCGTCTATGAAGCGTAGCCATGGTGTTGAGACAGTCATTGAAGAGGACTCAAGCAAATCCCTTGGAGAATGGAGCATGATAAGAAACATACACACATATACAGTGCGTTCAAAACTGCAGAGCTCAACAGCTGGTCTTGCTGCTTAACTGAAGCGTTCGAGTTCAACAGGTATGGTACGGGAAAAAAATAAGGGAAGGGGAATGAGATGCTACTACCTTGTGGGGTCGTGGTGGTGGTGGTGGGGATGGGGACGCGGGAGGTGAGGCGGGGACTCGCTGCTGCTCTTGTTCCCCGACACCGCCGCTCTGTTCCTCCTGCTGACCGCCGCGCCGGTTCTTCTGACGCCGGCGGTCGTGGCCGCCATGACCGACCGATGGCAAGGGAGCGGAGGTGGCGGTGGAAATTGTTAGAATAAATAGATCTTTGTATTATGTTTGGATACGGTGTAGTACACCGATCCACCTCTCCCTATACCCCCTGTACCTCTCGAACACGTATTCTGTACATGCCCTATCGGAGGTTTTCCGGTCCTATATAAACACGCAACACGAGCCAGGGAGAGGCATCGTTTCCGCTAGGGTTTTTGACATGGTATCAGAGCTGAGCTCTTCCATGACCTAGCCGCCGCCGATCCAAGAAAAACTACAACCAAGAAAACCAAACAACAGATCCCTCCTCCCTCAAAACCATGTCGTCGTCTTCATCGTCGATGACGCCGGGCTCCATTGCTTCGGCCCTTGGGGCTCCGCCCTCTCAACAACTGACGCGGGAGAACTTCTTGTTTTGGCAAGCTCTCGTGTTCCCTGCCTTGCGCGGCGCCCGTGCCATGGGTCTCCTTGACGGCACCGACGCTGCCCCGCACAACAACTGGAGGTCGAGGATGCAGAAAAGAAAAAGAAACTCGTTGACAACCCGACTACCTCGATTGGGTTGCGCGAGACCAGCAGGTGCTGAGATATCTTCTCAATTCCATGTCACCGGACGTGCTCTCGCATGTTCTTGGCCTCACCACCACTGCTGAAGTCTGGGCCGAGCTCACTGGGATGTTCTCCTCGCAGTCTCGCTCGAGGATTCAACATCTTCGTGGAGCCCTCAATAGCACAAGAAAAGAAAACTACACCGCCGCCGAATACTTCACGAAGATGAAAGGCTTCAGTGCAGAGATCGCCGCCGCGGGAAAATCAATAGATGAAGATGAACTCGTTGGGTACATACTCAATGGGCTGGATGGATCGTACAATGGGATCGTGTCCACAGCCAATGCCGTCAAAACCAGCCTTGCAGATCTGTTCGGGCAGGTCTCGGCGCATGACATGCGCCAGGAGATGCTTGCTGCCACGGGTCAGGTAGCTCCAGATGCATTCACCTCCTCTGCCAATGCTGCCCGCCATGACTCCGGTGGACAAGGCGATGGTGACCGCGGGCGCTCTGTTGATCGTGGTGCGCGCAGTGATCGCGGTGACCGCGGCAACTATCGCTATGATGATGGTCCTCGAGGTGTTGATCGCTACAATGATGGCCGTCGTGATGGCGGCAGATATGATGATGGCCGACGTGACGGAGGCCGCTATGATGATACTCGCGGTCAAGGCCGCTTTGCTGATGGCCGTCGTGACGGCTACTGGCGCCGTGATGATGGCGCTCGGAAATTTGATGGTGGACGCCGTGATGCTGATCGTGGGCGTCGAGATGATGATGATCGCCGTGAAGGACGTGATGGAGGCCGTCGCCGCCGTGATGGACGTCGGGGTCGTGCTCCTACCCCCTATGTTGATGTCACTTGCCAGATCTGCAAAATTCATGGGCATCCGGCAAGTGCATGTTGGTGGCGTTTTCAGCGTGATGACTCTGATGATGATGGTGACCGTGAAACCAAGAACGCCCATGTTGCTTCCTATGGTGTTGATACAAATTGGTACCCCGACAGTGGCGCAACAAACCACATCACGGGGGAGTTGAGCAAGCTCTCCACACACAACAAATACAAGGGACGCGATTGTGTCCGCACGGCTGACGGTAACGGTATGCACATAAGTCATATTGGTCATTCAATTTTGCGTACCCCACATGATTCTTTACATCTCAAAAATATTCTTCATGTTCCTAGTGCTACTAAAAACCTTTTATCTGTTCATAAACTTACACTTGACAATGATGTGTTTCTTGAGTTTCACCCATATTTCTTTTTGATCAAGGATCAGGCCACAAGGAGAGTTCTGTTTAAGGGTCCCTGTCATGACGGTCTCTACCCACTAGTGCCCATCTCTTCCGGATCGTCGTCCAAGCAAGCTTTCGTCACAATAAAACCTTCGTCCTCTACATGGCATCGTCGTTTAGGACATCCTTCTTCATTTGTGGTCAATAAAATTCTTAGGAAGCATAATATTTCTTATACTCCAGAAACTAGTCCTTATATTTGTGATCCTTGTCAACTAGCTAAGAGCCATCAATTACCATATCCTGTATCAACTAGTGTCTCCACTGTTCCTTTGGAGCAAGTGTTCTCTGATGTATGGGGTCCTGCACCTCTTTCTGTTGGCAAGCATGCATACTATGTAAGCTTTATCGATGACTTAAGTAAATTTATTTGGATTTACTTGCTCAAAAATCGTTCTGAAGTTTACCAAGTTTTTCTGAATTTCCAAGCACTAGTTGAACGCAAGTTTGACAGGAAAATAATAACAATGCAAACTGATTGGGGTGGTGAATACGAAAAACTCCATGGTTTCTTTCAAAAGATTGGCATTACACATCATGTATCATGTCCTCATGCTCACCAACAAAATGGCTCAGCTGAGAGAAAACACTGTCATATTGTTGAGGTTGGTCTCTCATTACTTGCTAATGCTTCTATGCGTCTCAAGTTTTGGGATGATGCATTTCTTACAGCAACTTTTCTCATAAACTTGCTTCCCAGCAAAGTCATAAATTTTGATACTCCCGTTGAGCGTCTCTTGAACACTACTCCAAACTATGACTCTCTCAGAGTTTTCGGCTGTGCTTGCTGGCCAAACTTGCGCCCTTATAACAAGAGAAAGCTCTCTTTTCGTTCCACTCGGTGTGTGTTTATTGGCTATAGTCCTCGTCATAAAGGAGTACGTTGTTTAGACCCTGTCACAGGCCGTGTTTATGTCTCACGAGATGTAGTGTTTGATGAAAACGTTTTCCCTTTTGCCTTATTAAATCCTAATGCTGGAAAACGTCTTCAAAAAGACATTCTTCTTTTGCCTTCAAACTCAAATTCCGGGGATGCAAAAATTGATGACCATATGCCTACACCTTTTGTGCCTATTGTTACTAACGATGTTGCTGAGCCTCATGCAGAAACTATAATTCCAGATGCTAGTGATGATGAAAATAACAACAGCCCTGAAAATTCTGCTCAAAACAGTGGTCAAAATGATGAAAACAGTGAAGAAATGAATTCTGGAGAAGAAGACAGCAATGGCACGGAATCTGGTGCTGATTCTCCTGCCGAAACTGATCCCGAGGCGGAACATTCCGCTGCAGAAGACTCGCTGGTGCAGTCCCCGGCAGCATCATCGTCGGCATCTGTGCGGTCGCGGTCCAGTGCGGGTGTGGGCACAGGCGAGTCCGGCGATGACACGCGCGCAAGCGACAGCGACGGGAGATGCTGCATGCAGAAAACGACGCGCCGCTGCATGCGGATGCAGAAAGCGACGTCCAGCAGCCGCAGAGCTCCGGATCCTCTGTGCCCAGCTCCGGTGCAGACTCTGCTGCTGCTACAGGCTCTTCAGCGTCTTCTCCTGAAATTCAAGCACCGAAAATTCAAACTCGCCTCCAGAAAGGTATTAAAAAGCCCAGAGAATACAAAGATGGTACTGTTACTTATGGTAGACAACCTAGAATTTATAAGGAGGGAAATGTTGTTAGATATAGCATGCTAACATCTACAGGAGAGCCGTGTTCCTTGTCTGAGGCACTTGAACATTCAGAGTGGAGAAAAGCAATGGAGGAGGAACATGATGCATTGATGCTGAACAAGACTTGGCATCTTGTTCCACCAACTGCAGGCAAAAATTTGATAGACTGTAAGTGGGTTTATCGCATTAAGAAAAAGGCAAATGGTACAGTTGATAGATATAAAGCAAGGCTAGTTGCAAAAGGTTTTAAACAGAGATATGGTATTGATTACGAAGATACTTTCAGTCCAGTGGTCAAAGCAGCTACCATCAGAACTGTTTTAGCAATTGCAGTTTCTCGAGGTTGGAGTTTGCGGCAGCTAGATGTCAAGAACGCGTTTCTTCATGGTGTTCTGGAAGAGGAAGTTTATATGAGACAGCCACCTGGGTTTGAAGATCCAAATGCACCTCATTACATTTGCAAGTTGGATAAAGCACTTTATGGGTTAAAGCAAGCACCTCGAGCATGGTATTCTCGGTTGAGTTCAAAATTGCATGACCTTGGTTTTGTGCCATCCAAGGCTGACACCTCTTTGTTTCTCTACACAAAGTCAGGTATCACAATATTTATGCTTATTTATGTTGATGACATCATAGTGACAAGCTCTTCAGAACATGCTATTTCTGCTTTGCTTAAAGATCTTAATGAACACTTTGCTATTAAAGATCTAGGTGATTTGCATTTTTTCCTTGGTATTGAAGTAAAAAAAATAAAGGATGGTCTGTTGTTGACTCAAGAAAAATATGCAAAGGATTTGCTTACACGAGTTGG
Organism: Poa pratensis; assembly: GCA_947311845.1. Classification (NCBI taxonomy): domain Eukaryota; kingdom Viridiplantae; phylum Streptophyta; class Magnoliopsida; order Poales; family Poaceae; genus Poa; species Poa pratensis. The sequence continues at coordinate 20,793,090 of CAMZMU010000065.1, forward strand.
CATGAAAGATTGTAAACCAGCTCCAACGCCATTGTCAACTTCAGAACCTTTGTCGCTTAAAAAGGGTACTCCTCTTGGTCCGCATGATATGACTGAGTACAGAAGTATTGTAGGAGCTCTCCAATATTTGACTCTCACACGACCAGATATAGCATTCTCTGTCAACAAAATTTGTCAGTATCTTCATGCTCCCACCACATTACATTGGACAGCTTCCAAGAGGATATTGAGATATGTTCAAGATACTCTTAATATTGGTCTCACATTTCAGCGATCTTCCTCTACTCTCTTGAGTGCTTTTTCAGATGCTGATTGGGCAGGTTGTATTGATGATAGGAGATCTACTGGAGGATTTGCTATATTCATTGGACCAAATCTGGTTTCATGGAGCGCAAGAAAACAAGCTACTGTGTCTAGATCCAGTACAGAAGCAGAATATAAAGCTTTGGCAAATGCAACAGCTGAATTAATATGGGTTGAAGCCCTTCTTGGTGAGCTTGGAGTGAAACTAAAGGAGAAACCTTGTTTATGGTGTGATAATATCGGAGCCACCTATCTATCTGCAAATCCAGTGTTTCATGCACGAACAAAGCACATTGAGATTGATTTCCACTTTGTACGAGAACGAGTTGCAGAAAAAAGACTAGACATAAAGTTCATCTCAAGCAAGGATCAAGTTGCAGATGGGTTCACCAAGGTTCTTCCAGTCAAGCTTCTTCATGAGTTCATGCGTAATCTAAACCTTTCAAGAGGTTTAGATTAAGGGAGGCTGTTAGAATAAATAGATTTTGTATTATGTTTGGATACGGTGTAGTACACCGATCCACCTCTCCCTATACCCCCTGTACCTCTCGAACACGTATTCTGTACATGCCCTATCGGAGGTTTTCCGGTCCTATATAAACACGCAACACGAGCCAGGGAGAGGCATCGTTTCCGCTAGGGTTTTTGACAGAAATAATTCGCGAGGCTCGCTTCGCCGGCGTGCAGCCGCCATCAGGAAGGGGTCTGGCCGGTGCCGGAAAACTGTGTCCTTTTTTTTCACCCGAGCACCGGTGATCCTGCCGTTAAAAAAAAACAATATTTATGAGTTTAAAAAAATCTGAAAAAAATCCTAGATGTAGCTAATGGTGTATTCTACAAACATGTAAATTATCAAATTTAAACATATTGTATTCTGAGCTATATAAAAATGAAAACATTCTAATAAATCTAGAGATCTGAAAAATATACATATTTATATCTACACTTTTGTCTTTTTAATGTAGCCAAAAATATAAAGTATTTGCACGCCATTGTCTAGATACGAGGTTTTTCCCATTTTTTGAAGCTTCTAATTTTTCTTTCGATTTGTTTAAATCACCAGGATCATTGGTACTCGGGGTACAAAATTTGCTCTGCTGTTGGTGCCCCCTTCTTCGGTTCCTTCCCTTCCAAGCCCCCAATTCGGCCTGATGATGACCTCTGGTGGAGTATTTATCCCTTGATTAAGGCAATAATCAATGATGTTAAGCTAATTAATAAAAAATACTACCTCCGACCAGAATTGGTTGTCGCAACTTGTACAATAGTTTATGCTAAGCTAGCTATATCTCCGCGACAATCAAAAGCGATCGAAGGGAGCATGTCGCGAACTACAAGTCACGAGACAAAGGATGGCTTACTCGTTCGTCTCTTTTCTATCAGGTTCTTTCCAAATTGTCGCCAGTCACCAGAGACGCTATGCTCCGACGTAAGTCGCCCCTGGCTAGCAAGTGGGGGCTCAGTGAAGAAGTACCAGGAGCGGAGGAGCTCCTCAGACGGTTAGGGGCGGCACGGGGCGGGGCAGGGGCAGCCGGAGACCAAGCTCGCCCCGATGGTGGCTAGAGCAGGGACGGCACGGGGCAGGGACAGCCAAAACAGGTCAAGCAGCCGGAGACCAAGCTCGCCCCGACGGTGGCCAGAGCAGGGACGACACGGGGCAGGGACAGCCAAAACAGGTCAAGCAGCCGGAGACCAAGCTCGCCCCGACGGTGGCCAGAGCAGGGACGACACGGGGCAGGGACAGCCAAAACAGGTCAAGCAGCCGGAGACCAAGCTCGCCCCGATGGTGGCCAGAGCAAGGACGACACAGGGCTGGGACAGCCAAAACAGGTCAAGAAGCTGGAGCATAACGCCGAGCGGCAGGAGCGGGTACATGTTTTTTGGGGGGGAAAATGGGTTTCATAAATTGTGTTTGATCTCAAATAACAATTGGACAAATATTTTTTATTATTGCCTTAATCAGGAAATAACTACTCCAAAGGGGGTCATAAGCAACAATTAGAATGAACTGGGGTGGGGGGTTAGAAGGGAAGGAAACGAAGAAATGGGCTTATGTTGATAGGCGCACCAACAAGTGGGCTTCTTGCGCGATGGCGACCTAGGAGGCGCAAAGGGAGGGTGTACAGGCGAACTTGCCGCTGCCTCCCGCGGGATGAGGAGGCCGACAATGTAGAGCGATGCGGGACTGCCACGGCCGCCGATCCGGTGGAGACGAGCCCGCGCCTCCGTCGATGCCTAACAAATCATCACGAGCTCACGAGCATGCCAAGGTCGACTGGCTCCTCGGGCACTTCAACGACCAATTCGATGAGGACAGGTGGATAAGACCATGGGCATGCCTGACCTCGCGCTGGCGGTGGGGAAAAGAAAAGGGACGGTCGGACGATGCAAAAGTTAGGGGACGTACAGGGACGGAGCCGGGGTGCGAGCTGGGGCCTTGGCCCCCTCCATGGTGGAAATTTTTCCAAAACCCCTTTGTTTATTTTTGATTTGGTCCCTAAATTTACTTAGATTTACGTATATGGCCCCCTCCATCATTTAATATGCATTTGCCCCTTGTGTTTCATTCGTGGCTCCGTCCCTATGGACATATCCAGGGGCGGATCCATGATTTCTTTTTAATTTTAAAGCAGTCAATCCTGCCGCCCAATTAGATAGAAAGAATTATAATTACAAAGTCATTGCCCATCGGCCAGCAAAGGTCCACAGTTACCAACCAATCCACAATTTCAATATGGGGGCGAATGCCGAAGGACACAAGACATAAAGAGGTTCAACAAGAATATACCAATTTTGGGATAGCGAAAACATCACTCTAGTTTGTTCAAGTTTGGGAGCTCCGCATTTTTTAAACCAGAGTATTGACTAACTAAACTATTTCATCGTCTGAGATAATGAATACTCCCTCCATTTTACAATATAAGATGTTTTAGCTTTTTTCATATTCACGTACACATGTATTTTTCCACATTCACATACACATGTATCTACACATTTTTCCACATTCACATACATATGTATCTACACATGTATCTAGACACATTTTAATGTATGTGTATACTTATTTTAGTGTAAATCTAAACATGTACAACACCTACAACATCTTATATTGTGTAACAGAGGGAGTACCTCAGTTTTGAAGAATACTTCAATTTAGGGAAAAATAGGTCTAGACTAAAATAAATATAGTTTTGTTGGATACTTTAGTTTTCAAAACCACATTATTCATTACATCTAAACACCTGAAAGTATTCAATATTTCAATACTTTTGCAAACTAAAGTATTCTCAGAATACTTTAAGGGCATCCACTATGTAGTCCATAAGCTAAAAGTACCCCCTATGGACAACTATATACATAGTGGCACCTATATATAAGGTTGTCAAAGTTTGACAACATACATAGTAGAGGAGTCTATATGCCACAAGTATGTTCAGTGGGACCCATCTTAAGGTGAAATTGTCCATATACATAGTTGATGCCCTAATAGTGCTACACTACGTCAGTTTTCACACCCAGGGACTGCCGCAACTCCTGCTATGGCCTTGTACCAGCCTGTGACAACAAGAGAAGGATGGTTAGCATTTCACTGACCTTTTCAACATTGGTAGCATGCAGACGAACAAAGTCAAGGACATCGATCACTGTCGCAGCAAGTAAAACTAACAAATTACGGACATATGGTATGCTTAAATATTTTTATTTCTATATGACCAAATGTACCGAATGGACAAGAAAACAGTTCACCTCCATTAGTACTAGCACCGGGATGGATTGTGTGCTGAGCCAAATCAGTCAGACCAACAAATCTCGAATTATTAATATGCCTCCTTTTTTGCTACAAGGGAATACTCCTATATTCCCAGATTTTACACACGCTCTTCCACCCTGCACCACGTTCTCGTCCAATTGTATGCAACATACAAGCTTGTACACTGAATTGTCTCCCTCGACTACCAAGGACTCCTACCCAACTTCATCATAAACGTTTCCCAGAATACAACTTCAAACTCACCCCTATTTGACCATTCCATTCCAGTTCATGTCAACCCATATGATGTTTTTTTGTTGGTAACCAAGAAAACATAAATCCTAGAGCAAGTATCTTCATTGGGTCAAAAAGCATAAGAATAAATGTAGTGAGACTTACTGAATACTCATGGCACTTTTTTGCTACTGATACCAATTTAAACATGGCAAAGGAAGATCAAATAACAAAAGCATCACCTGTTAGGTGGCTCTGCTTCACATCCCACCTACTGAGCCGCTTCCTTTAAGAAAGGCCTCCTCCTGGATTAAAGAAATGCAACTGCTTTTGCGGCTCGCAAGAAATTCTTCGTAGTCCGAGTCACTCTCAGACTCGCTGATCCAACCATAGCAGGGACGTCTTGTGCGACCAGTTCCTGTAGCTTCCGGATATGGTGACGCAGCTTCGGGAGCAGGTGGGTCGATGATCATGGGGACCACTTCTTCCTCTGTTTGCTGAACTGCTAACGCAGTCTCACATGGTACCTCATCGTAAACATCCACAATTGGCATGCCGATTTTGGACGGTGCCCCCATCATTGCTGCATCTTGTTGCTGGAAGGAATAAAAAACATTCACTAAACATTAACATGCCACTTAGCTTTCCATATACCATATTATCATGTTGTTCTAGCACCTTTTGAAACAATTTAAAATGGAGCAGAAATAGCAATCTACGGCCAAGAAAAAAATGTTACATCACAGCCACCAACAGTGAAAATAAGCAATCACTTGATAGATGTAGGTGGGAATAATTTGAAGGTAATACATTTGAGGAACATGTTGGGAAGCAGACTGGGAAAATTAGTAGCAGAGCAACATACCGACAAACTTCACAAAATAGCAGAGAGATTGATACAAGAAGGTAAATGGAGAGGGAGCTTACCTGATCCTGATCCTCATCATCATCCCACTCCTCCTCCTGCTGCTCCTGGTCCTGCAAAACTGTAACACTGCCTGACATGGCATCTCATCGTGAACCTCCACAATTGGCATGTAGATTTCCGACGGTGCCACCATTATTGCTGCTTCTTGTTGCTGGAAGCAATAAGAAACATACACTAAACATTAACAGGCCACGGGCTTGGTTTAGAAAAAAATCAAAATTGTCACAAGCAAACAGCAGTTTGTGCATGCTAAATTGTTTTACAGAGTACTGATGGACACCGTCTTGCAGTTGTATTACAAAATCAAGTGAGAAAATACTACATAGTGCAATGCTGAAAGGCAAAATGCTAAATCATCACTCAACTATATCAACTAAAAGGAAACAGAGAAGACATCAACCAAACACTTATTTCTATTGGTGTTGTTGTCATTTTACTGAATAGGGACACTTTTACGTGAAAAGCACATACTTTTTGTTTTTTTACACAAGACAAACAAAGCAGATAAGCAGTGACAAGCAATCACCCCAAGATGAAGAAAATTAAGAGAGAATGGCTGCACAAATCTAGTTGAAGAAAAAACGAACTAAACATCAACCATAAATCTGTAAGACCAAGTAAGCATTCTAGCTTTCCATATACAATATCATCACTTGATAGATGTAGGTGGGCATAATTTGAAGGTACTTTGTTTGAGGAACAAGTTGGAAAGTGGACTTGAGAGATTGATACAAAGAAGGTAAATGTAGTGTGCTTACCTGATGCTCATGACCCTCCTCCCACTGCTGTTGCTCCTCCTGCACATGCTTCATAAATAACAAAAGAAAAACGAGTTACTTTATAGCCGCATCAACCTCTGCACATGAGAACTAAAGCAGTAGGATTATTGCCAACTAAAGCTGCACAGCCCTGTATATATTCGATGGCACACGCTGAACAATTACATTTACATAGATTGAGCACAAGAAAGTGCATGGAGAGGGAGCTCACCTGAGGTTCCTCCTCCTCCTGCTGCAGCTGCAGCATCTCTTCCTGCTCCTGCTCCTCAAAGAGGGCTTCCTGTACTACCTGGTAACAAATGTATTAAGGTTTTGGTCCTCCCCTACATCTAGCAGCAAGCATTATCGTCTTATTGCCAACCAAAGCTGCACTGCCCCTGCATATATTCAACGGCACACCCTGAACAATTACAGCGAGACAGATTGTGCACTGGGAGGGAGCTCACCTGAGGTTCTTCCTCCTGCTCCTGCAGCTGTATCTTCTCCTCTTCCTCCTGCTGCTCGAAGAGTGCTTCCTGCACGACGTGGTAGCAGTTGTCCTCCAGGAGCGGCCACCCTTTCTTCCCATACACGTTCTGAACAGATGAGGCCAAATTACGAGAGTGACACCACAATACTTAAGTCCAAGAATTAGCACCAGCAAACCCCCAAATCGGCTCCCAGCAAACCAAAAAGTCGATCTTTTTACGCGGGTTCTCGGACCCATACCATGAGGGTGACACCACAACACCAGCCAAACCTCAAATCGGCCATTCATTTCATAGCCAAACAACAAAAAAGAAACCCTCGCATTCCGTCTCTGTCGGCGACGGATTGAGCAGGAACAGAAAAGGGAAGATCCGGAGAGGGAGAAGAGGCGGACCTTGAGGAGGCCGTTGATGATCTTGCGGACGTCGGCCTTGTCCTAGCCCATGGGGGCGAAGTGGTCGACCGCGGCGTCCATCCGCCCCTCCCCAGTCCTCCGCCGCCCGGCCATTGCGCTCGAGGAGATGGAGGCCGCGTCGCTTGTGCGGGAGGTGGGGAACCGGGGAATGGCGGCTGCCGGTGTTGGTGAGGGAGTCGGCGTTCGCCGGCGGCGAGCTAGGGCTTTTGGTCGGGGCGTGAGGGTGAGTGAGAGCGGACTGATGGCTCAGTTATGGAAGTTACCAAACTGGCCGAGCAATCGGATTTATTTTTGGACACGTCTAGCGGGCGCCCGCGCACCATACCGACGAAACGAATGGTAGGCTGTGAGCTCTTTTTTTTTCAGCTGGGAGAAGAAAAACAGCCCGTTTGATAACCCGCAAAGGGTTCGCGTTGTTGCGGAACCGGTTCTCAAAGCACCTCCGGACAGGCCTGGGAGCAACGCTCGAATCGACCGTTTTCACGGGGCCAGGCCCGTTGTCGCCGAAAGGTCGCACGCGCAGAGAAGGGCGAGGGAGACGCCGCGTCCCTTCGCGTACACGCGCCATAAATGCCCTCACCGCCCACTCCTTCGTCTCACTCGCCCTCACTCCACTCTCACCCCCCATCTGTCACATCAAAAGTCGGCGGTTGCACTACCGCCGAGCAATCCACCGCTCCGTCATGGTGACGAAGGCCAAGACCGGACGCGGAGAGGACGGCGACGAGGTCCGCCAGCCGCGGTACCGGCGGTTGCAACTAGGCCCCTCTCCCGCGAGCTCAACCTCCGCCTCCCGGCAGAGCGGTCTCCAATGGCGGGAAGCACTATCGGCTATCTCCCTTTACTTGTATCCGCACGAAATCGATGAGTATAGGCTTGTAGATTGACATGCATGTTAGATCTGTTAGGGGTTTCGATACGGTTTGGTTAGAATCTTCGATTCGGTGGACTATATGTCGATTCATGGCCGATTGGCCTCGGTTTTTCAATGGGCGCGATGTCTTCTTCGATCTTTTGCTCGATCTGTTGCATCTTCATAGCATGCATGCTAGATTTCCGTCAGATCCGACCGATCTTTACATGCACGTAGGGCTGGAAATAAAACTCGAATCTCGTGAGCTTAATGAGTATTCGAAAACTCGGCTCAACTTGACTCGAACTCGGACACTAATGAGTTGAGCCAAGCCGACATTTCTAGCTCATTAAGAAAACGAGTTTAATGAGTCGAGTTACGAGTACTCGTTAAACCCGTGTAGCTCCTAATATGCCGATAACCATTAATTAGTGGGCTAGTCCATTGAATGTTTTTGTTCATCAACATGCAATACAACGTTCAGATCTATAATGCCCACATTATCTAGGCCATACATACACCGGAGCATAGCCAGTAGGCATATCTAGCTGTTATTTTCTATCATGTTGTCAATTTTTATGCTATTGGCAATGATTTGTTAAGCAATGCTTGAATGTTTATGTTATATTATGGATTACTCCCGCCATACATATTTATGTTGTTGACGTTTATTAGCGAGCTTAATGAGTTTAATGAGCCAACTCGAGTTTTTATTGAGTCGAGCCAAGTTAGGGTCTTGTGCTTGTTTAGTTAATGAGTTGAGTTGACTCGTTAACTAACGAGTATTTACGAGTTGAGTCGAGTCGAGTCGAGCTGGCTCGATATCCACCCCTACATGCACGCTTGATCCGGCCGATGATTTTTCAATGGGCGCGATGTCTTTCTTCGATCTTTTGCTCGATCTGTTGCATGTTGATAGCATGCGTGTAAGATTTTCGTTAGATCCGACCGATCTGTACATGCAAGTTTGATCCGGCCGATGATTAGAAGCAGGACTGAGTGAACCGCAATTGGATCTATCCAACCCAGTACACTTCACAAAAATTCGAACTGTGCATACTACTTGGTTGGATACAGCCAATTGTGGTTTTCTTTCAGTGCCCTCCATCGTGTTCTTGCCAATGATTAGAAGTAGGATTGCTTTCGTAGAACACTGCCAGAGTTGTTGCTATTGTAACCTCGTACATTGCACAAGCACTGACTGCACAACACTTGGTTGAATAGCATCAATCCTGAAAGTGCAAAAGATAGTGTCTGTCAGCAGTCCAATATGAGGCCTTACCTAGTTTTTTGTTGTCTTTTTTCATTAAGATGCTTTGATGATGATTTTTGGCCGATGATTAAACAGATGGTTGCACGTTCCATCTTCAGGGAGGTGTGAGTGAACCATGTTGTCTGAACATATATGCAGTGTTCATTCCACGTTGTTCGCTTACACCGTCCCTGAAATTCATGTGTGTGTCATCAATTCCATATGAGGCCTTGCTTGTTTTTGTTGAGTGCTTTTGGCCTATGATTAAAACGAGTGCAATTTGCATTCTCAGGGAATGGTCAGTCAACCAGGTTGTCTGAACATGAGGGCATTGTTCATTCCACGTTGTTGACTGCCTATGTCTCTGTGTGTGATCATATGAGGCTTTTCTTTTTTCCACTGTGTTTTGCATCTCTGGCCAATGATGATTAGTGCAGTGTTAACATGTTCAGGGAGGGGTCAGTGAACCTTGTTGTATGAACAAGTGGGCATTATTCATTGGACATTGTTCACTAACCCCATCTCTGAAAATCATGTTACACATTGGGTGCACATATCTGTTCCAGGGATGGGCTAGTGAACCTTGAGGTATGAACAAAAGTGTTCTGTCGTCATGGTTCGCTAACCCCATATCTGTAATGTTCTGTTACGCTGTCTCTAAACAAGGCGTGCGTATGATCAATCCTATATGAGGCCTTTTTTCCTATCGCATTGCATTGCATTTGTACACGATCGATTGATTTATGCAGCGGTTCTGATGGTTTATCGCAATGTTCTGACTGAATGTGCGGTTTGTGCTGTGATGTGGTATCCTCACCATCCTTGAGAAGAGGTGACCATACGCAGCACTGGGCAGGCTACCAAACAGCAGGAGCTCGGTTTTGATCTGGTTTTTCGGCTGCATCCCAGGCAACCAAACAGACACAGCTGAAATCTGGATTGGGCCACAAAATTTCTTCGCGAGCTACCAAACAACAGGGCTTTTTTGGCCCACTGCGCGTTTGCAACGCCCCTTCTCCTCAGAGCAGATCTCCACGGAGATGAGAAATCGAGCGAACCAAACGCGCCCTTAAATAATGAAGTACTAGTTGAATTTTGCGTGGCGTGACGCCACGCCCTTAGTGAATTAATATGTTTGTATTTTGATATAAGTAAATAGCGTTTATTTTTAGCATTTTGGATCTAGTTTGTGGAATGTTGGAATATTCGTCCAAATGTTGGCCAAATTGGAAAGTTCAATCATGTTTTTATTTTCTCATGAGTAGTTAGCATTTTTTTCCGAGCATTTTTTGTTATATTTTGTACAATATTCAAACATTTAATTGAAATTAGGAAAAGTGCATTTGAATTGTTCGCACATTTTGAGAAAATTTGAATATTCAATGTTTTTTTATAGTATAAGTAGTTTGCATATATTTTTCTGTTTGTTTTGATATATTACCTGCATTTTTGCAGTGGATATATTCAGAGGCATCGATTTTTCGACGGTGCCAACATTTAATTGAAATAAGGAAAAGTGCATTTGAATTAGTCGCACATTTTGTCAAAATATACATATTCAATGTTTTATTTGTAGCATAAGTAGTTTGAATGTATTTTTCTATTTGTTTTGATATATTACCTGTTTTTTTTGCAGTGGATATATTTAGGGACAGTAATTTTTCGATGTGTTCTTTTGGTTTAATTTTTTTTATGTTCAATGGGCCTACATTTTTTATGTTTGTGCAATTTTTTTTATATGTTCTGTCGAATATTTAAATATTTAGTAGTTTGAAATTTTAAAATATTCACCAATTAAAAATGTTCCAACATTTTTTGTTCCCTGCGAAAAGTTGGAATTTTTTTTGTGAGCATGCTGATATATTTTAGAGTATCTGCAATTTTTAAGCAATTTGAAATGTTCAAAAATTGTTAATTTTAAATCTAAGTCTACAATGAGTGGAAATGCACATTTTTTTCATTTGGATTTCATAGGCAGAGATTTTTTTTAAATGTAACTTTATATAATTGGAGCAAGTGTATGTAGAATTTTTCTAATTTTTTACCAAATTGAGATGTGTAAATATGTTTTCATGTTGGTCTAATTTGTTAGCATTTATTTTTGTGATGTTTGTGATCAAATATATTTTAAATTTTTTGCAATTTAGGATATATTTAAATTTGAATTATTTTAGTGTGTATCAAAAGATTAGGTTTGGAAGTCATACAAAAAATTTGAATACTCAAATTTGTAATTTGAGTTGGAATGCTCAAATATGGGTGTTTTTGCCCATAAAATTCCCGTAATCTAGGTTTATTTGAATTAGCCAAAAAAAAATTGGAAAATAGTTATTTTTTTTCCTCTAGCATTTTGATATATTTTTTAATATTTTGTCGATGGGTATTTATACAACCTTTTCTTCTTTTTTTAGTTTTATGTTTATCGATTGTTCAGATTTCGAAGCCATTTGAAATTTTGGAATATTCGAATCTGGAATTTGGTTGAACGTTGTATTTGAACTTTGTTTGCGTTTATTAAATGTTCATTTCTGGAATGCATTCATAATTTTGAAATATTACAATTTTAAAAGTTGATTGTATGGCATAAATAGGTCACATTTTTTTTGACCATTTTGCTTTTTTTTCATATTTTTGCGGTGTGTAATTTTTTTGAATTTGTAATATTTTTTCCTTTCCTGGATTTTCTGTAAAACAGGGGGCCCACCTGTCTGTTTTTTTATATTTTCTGGATTTTTCTGCATTTAAAAAAGAAAACTTACAGCCTGGCCCCACGCTGACGTCGCGCCGACGTCAGGGGTGGCCAGGGCTGGCACTGCCGCGGCGGCGACGACCACGGCGCCGCCGCGTCCGAGCGAGCCGGGAGGCGCGGCTGGGCGCATCGGGCGCGGCTCGACGTGGTGTACACGCGGGTGGCGGCGCGGCCGCATCTGGTGGCCGGAGGCGCCGGCGGCGAGCAGTTCCGCGGCGGCGGAAGCATTAGCACGCCGGCGAAGATTCAGGCGCGCCTGCGCTGTCTCGGCACGCCGAGCTCGACGAGGAGGTGGAGGACGCGACGGCGGAGCTCCCCGCGTCCATCGATCTGAGCGGGGAGGGCCAGAGCGGCGTGGCGGCGCCGGCGACTTCGTCGTCGCGCGGGGAGCGCTGCGAGGCCGCGAAACGGCTCGTCTTTCATATAGTTTGTAAAGTAGACACACATCTCTGGGCAGATCGCACCCCGAACAGCGCCTCCTTTCCCAGATCGCACCCACCCCTCGCGCTACCAGCAACCATCTCCGGCCGACGGCGTGCTCTGCCCCGCCTCCGTCTCTGGTCGACGACATGCTCCTCCCCTCCTCCATCTCCGGCCGCTAACGGTCTCCGCCCTGCCCCCATCTCCGGCGGCCAGCGCACTTCGCCCTGGCTTCATCTCCGGTCGTCGCGCGCTCCGGTCAGCACCCCTCTTCGTCCAACACTGCGCACCGCCCCTGTCCCTTGCTCCGGTCATCACCGCGCGCCGTCCCCGCGCTCCCGTGTTCTCTCCGCACACCCCGACCAGATCCCGGCGAGCGGGAGGCTCCTGGCCTGGCCACCTCTTGACGCCGCGTACTTGCTACTGGTAGTCCTTGCCACCGACCTGTGGGAATCCACCCCGCTGCAGCGCCATCAGGAGCTCCCACATCCACCACACGCGGCCGGGAGGGTCCACTCGTATGGGGTAAAGTGGCGCCGCCGATAGAGGTGTAGGGAGGCGGCAAACTGCGAAGCAGTGCGGGGCATACCAGAGGTGGACGAGCCGGTGAGCGGAAGAGAGCGAGGCGGCGAGTGGATGCCTGGATGGCCGCCGGCGAGTTTGCTCGCTCGTTCCTGGCTGGCTGTTCGTCCGAACTCTGCTTGCTCATGACACAGAGAAGTAACAACAGCATATGGGCTTCCTCTTTTGGGCTGGAGCTGGGCCTAACCCAGGAACAGAGTGAAACTTAGCTAAAAATGGGCCAGCAAATTTGCTTGTTGTTTTAACCGTAGCCAACAAGTTTGCTAGGAATGTCAAAAAAGCTACGCCCCAACTTATAAGTGGCGGTATGCAAATTCAATTTGTGGTAAGCTACTTGGCACTGGTGGTAGGCAACTTTACAAGTAAAAATAGGCGAAATAAGGTTGGTGTTTGACGAGGCAAATTCACAGGAGCAGTAAGCAACTGCACAATAACAGAAAACAAACTTTGATACGAAGTGAAACAATTCTGTGTGATGAAGCAACTCCAAAAACTAAACACAATTTTGGTACACGGTGAAACAAATTTGGTATGAGGCGAATCAACTATGGTGTGTGATAACGCAACTTCGTAACAAATAAAGAAAATTGGTACTGCAACTTTGGTGTGCGATGATGCAACTCCACAATAAAAAGGCAAATTTGATAAAAGGCAAAGCAACTTTGGTGTGCGATGATGCAGTTCCACTAAAAAAAAAGGAAAATTTGATACAACGCAAAGCAAGTTTGGTGTGCGATGATGCAACTCCACAAAAAGAAAAGGCAAATTTGATACAAGGCAAAAAAAAAAAATTTGTGCGATGACGCAATTCCAGAAAAGTGGTAAGCAACTCCAAAGCAACTAAAAGCAAATTTTGCGTGAAGTGAAACAACTTTTGTACGTGATGAGGCAACTCCAAACAACAAAAATGCAACTCTGGTACAAGGCGCAGCAACTTCGGTACGAGGTGAAGCAAATTCGGTACGAGACGAACCAAGTTTTGTTGGTGACGGAGCAAATTTTGTGGGCGACCCAACAAGTTTTGTGGGTGAGGAAGCAAGTTTTGTAGGTGTCGAAACAATTTTATGGGCGACCCAGCAAGTTTTGTGGGCGAGGATGCAAGTTTTAAGGACGTCGAATTAAGTTTTGTTGGTGACGAAGCAAGGTTTGTGGACAACATAGTCAATTTTGTGGGTGAGAAAGCAATTTTTGTGGGCCTCCACGAAACAACTTTTGTGGACGAGGAAGCAAATTTGTGGGCGACGAAGCAAGTTTTGTGGGTACTAAAGCAATATTTGTGGGTGACGATACAACATTTATGGACGACCTAGCAAGTTTTGTAGGTGAGAAAGCAACTTTTATGGGCGCCATACTAAAATAAGTGTACGGTATTAGTGTAAAATTAAATGACTTTTCTGCATACTGGAAAAGAAACGGAAAACAACATTCAACCATGGCATCGATGCAATGCTCATGCATGTAAAATGCATACATGAACTTTGCACTTTAATTGCTTATATTCCAATCATATTTGCATCATATAAGGGTTATATCAATGTTTTATCATGATTTTGGGAATACTTCATAGTTTTCCCATTTATTTGGAATTAACCCTGCACAGGCAGAAAACCCTAGTTTTGTATTTTAATGTTTCAGGGACCCAAACGTCAACGAAATCACCTGCAAATTTACGGGCGTCAATATTTGGAAGGAAGAAGGACTACGGAAAAAAGAAGCAAGCAAACGGAGGCCCGAGGGCCAAACGAGCATGGCCCACGCGGCCAGGTACTGTGGCCGCGTGGGACCCACCCGTTCAGCCCTCGTGGCTCCGTTGCCGTCGATCTTCGCTCCACCGCCTTCGTCTTGACCTAAAAACGCCTATAAAAAAGGTCCCCCGTCGTTCTCTGGAAGGAGCGCCGCACAAACATAGAAACACCGAAACGGAGATCAGGAGCTGCAGATTGGAGGGGGAAAACTCCGGCGGGGCGCTGCCGGCGTGGTCTCCACCTTCTCCATCGACTTCTCCACCGTCTCCATGATGAAGAGGGAGTAGTCCACCTCTGGACTATGGGTTTGTGGAAGTAACTTATGTATCTCTCCTCTCTTGAGCTTCACTAATTAGTACCGTATGAGCTGCTGAACATGATTACGGTCACCGTTGTAATACCTTTGTGGTGGATCTTTATGAGTTAATATATGTTTGAGATTGCAATGTTTGTTTCAGTTATGAGTATAGATGCATATTATGTACCCCGTTCTTGTTTACTTGTTTTGATCAAGCATGTTTATGAGAGCGTGTGTGGGGGAACATGTGCATTAGTTGGAGTAACGGGGGGTGGCTAGTGCAGTGAACGTGAGAGAAAGTTCTGCGATCCACTTTGGTATCTTTACCTTACTTTGTTGCCTCACTAGGGATAAACTAAAATACCATGCTACCGGGGATGTGGGCGTGACCATTGCCACTACTCCATGACTAGATCTAGCATGTTCTTATTTTCACATCATGTCATGATACTTATTGCTATACTCTGAGTTATCTTAATTACTAAGGTGTTATGATTTAGTTCGCAACTTGGTGGAGTATAAGAGAGGTTAATAACCAAAAGATCTCTATGTTAGGACGTGATGCCCATATATCTAAGTAACTTGTTATCAAACCCTGTGTTGCAATCTCATATGTTAACTTTGTGTGTTCCATTGTCTACCACTTTATAAAGAGAGAGTGTATTTGTGAAACCATGAACCCCAGTCCATTTTTAATCATAAGAAACACCTTTCCAACACCATATACCACTTTTCTATTTTCAGCCATCATTAAATCCGAAAATACAAAAATATTTTTCATCTTGCATACATCACTTAGAAACCCAAAAATATCATTTACCATTGCATCCACCATCATTGCATATTTATTTCCTGTTTGCATTGCATAACTATCCTGATATCATTCTTACACCTTGTGCTTGACAACCACAGGTGAGGTTGAGGACCAAAACATCTAACCTTGTTTTGTAGGTAACCAAAAGACGGATAAGAAGATAAATCTACCACTTCAGATTCCCCGAGAGTTCGATATTAAACCCTCGAGTCACCCCTCGTGGGGAAAACTGTCTTCCACTATACTATACACTCTGCAATTGGAGTCTCAACCTAAATCCCGTTATTTGTGCAGGCATCAAGACTTGCTCTTCGGGATCATCAAATGCGCACAATGTATGACATGACATGTTTAAAGGTATTGAAAATTAAACCCTACGCATGAAGAACATTTTAAATGGAGTTGGAATGCCCGAGAGGTGCCATTTCCACAAACTCCATATTAAAAGAAAAGTAAATTCTTCTTCTAATTTAAACATGATTCAATGTTGCTTAAACATGCATGATTTAGACATAAATAGATAGATCATATTTTTCTGAAATTTTTAATATATTAATCACATTTTTCTGATTTAAAATTAATTACTTATGAATTTTCAAAGTTTAAACAATTTTAATTCAATTTAAAACAATTATGAAATTAAATAAATAAATTGGACCCACATGTCATATTTTTAACAAATACAGAAAACAATTTTGGAAAAACATAAAAATTCTGACAACATGGGCCCACCTGTCATACAATTAAACAATTGCAGAAAAAGGAATTAAATTTCAGGAAAAGAAAAAGAAAAGGATCGATGACGTCATCCTGCGTCAGCAATGGAGGAATCTCCACTGCCGAGCACCGATTGCTCGAATTCGAGCGCTCGGGGCAGTGCGAGCACGCGCACGAGCCGCACGATGATGTGCGCGACCAAAAGGAGGTGGCGCCGCCCCTTTATGGTCTCCGGAGTTGCTCCGGTGACGAGCCGGCGCGGCGGCCGGAGTGGCTCACGGTGGCCCGACGAACCACGACGATAGGGAGCTACTGGAGGGTATGGGAAGGATCACAGGAGCAACCTGGAGCTCTAGGAATGGAAGAGGAGGCGAGGAGAGGTCAGATACGGCCAGAATCCGTGGTCGACGGCGGCGGACCGGAGTTGAGGAAGATGGACGATTTCTTCGATTTCCCGGCTTCCCTGCACGAATTGATAGAGGAGGAGGTAGAGAATAGCAGCGCGGAGCTTCCGGGATTCTCGACGGAGCGAGTCGTGGCCGGAGTCAGCGGAAATCGCCGGAAATCCGAGACGGCCGAAACTAGGGTTTCGGTGGAGAATTGGGGAAGATGAGAAACGGGAATGGGCAAGGGTTACTCCAGGAGGCGGCGGCGGGCTTCTTATAGGCCGGGGAGCGTCGGCGGCGAGAATCTTGATGCATCCACGGCGGGGGACGGCCTCGCGCGCGACACGGGCGCACACGCCGTCGGAAGGAAGAAGACGGCTCCATTTTCTGGAAAACCCCCTGAACTTTTGAAGAACCACAAAATCGTTTAAAAAGGCCCCTGTTTTGGAAAATAAACCTTTTGAGGGCCTTTTTGTAAACCAAAAATTTATACAAAAATACCAGGAGACTCAGATTTTCACAAGGAAGCCATTAGCAACCTTGGATTTGGAAAATTTTGAAATCTTTCAACACATTTAAAAAATAACAAGGGGTTAGGCCACTTTAGGTTTTTCTCTTTTATTTTGAAACTCAATTTTGTGCAGATTTAAATTAGATGCAAATGATGCTCATGATGCACAAACAAATCCTAATTATAAATAGCTAAATTGGGGATGTTACAAATCTATCTCCCTTACAAGAATCTCATCCCCGGGATTCCTTAGGTAGGAAAAGAGATACAGAGAAGAGGGCTGCACCGGTCTTGGATGATCTTCTCGATCCCACGACGATCTTCTTTCTTGAAGAGGTTGATCCATAACTTCATGGATGATTGTAACACTTCATGTTCCGTCGGACTGTTCTTCAACTACACCGAAGAGAAGAGGGAAAAAACTCTGGACTGAGGATCTTCAAAAAGATCGAGTATCTCATGGTTAACCCAAGGGAGGAGTGTGCAACAACAACTCTTGAGCTAACAAGCATGAAACACATCAAGGTTGCAGATGGAAAGGAAGAAGTTTCAAGTTGATAGGCATCTGCGAAAGGATTAGAATATGAAATTTGCACAAGGCTAAGATGGATGGATGATGAGATCTGGAGACGTAAAGAAGGGGGAACCCGTTTCAGTTTTAAAGCATTTGGCTTTCAGGATGTTTGCCATATGATTAAAAGTCCAGGGCCCTAAGATGACTGACAAATTCACACAATGTGTGAGTTGAAAAAATTTCAAGTACAAGTAAGAGGAAGGAAGAACTGATCAACGAAATGTTGAAGATCACCACGGAAAGAAAATTCACATGATGAATATGTTGTCAAAAGATAAGAAAAGGATCTGGAGGATCGATCGAGAAACATTGAGAATCTCCGAGAATGCTGGAATTGGAAATTTCTTCTTGATCTTCTAGATACCCATATCAAGCTCATGACAAGCCTTCAATAGGTCAGGAGGTAAAGACCGAATTTCGAAATGAGAAAATACCATAAGGGGCAACTCTTAGAGTAAGCCGCACAACAATCCTCATAGAGAGTGGTTGTTCTTAATGACCCAAGGGAATTAGGGCAATAGGCCTTCCGACTAATTGTGTCAACCACCACATCAATCTTGCTGGAGTTACAAAAAGACCTATGTCAAAATCCTTGAGGGACACCAACCATCGTTGCTGCTTGAGATTCAGCTATGGTTAGTTGGGATGAAAGTTCAGACTAAGAACGTCCGAACAGAGAGGTGCAATGGATACCACGGAGATAAGGTTACTAGATTCTCAAGATTAGGACTACAATGTCAAGCTCGAAAAGATGAGCGAGATTGCAAAACCCATGTATTAGCAATTTGTCAAAAGACCATTGCACCTGCATGGATCAGATGCAACAAACACGATTGAGTCCCTGTTGGGAAACAACAAAGAAGATAATGAAGTTTTTCGACTTCTTCTCATTCTTGAACTAATCAGTCAGTGGCTTGGGGTGAATATATGACTTCTTCAAGGAATGGAGGTAACAACCTTTCATCCCATGAATAATCCGCACATGCATGACCGACTAGAGATGATTTTCCGAGGAAACAAGAAAAACTCTACTTGGATTCACGGCGACATCTTTCAGCAAATGCACGTGAACCAGAGTAGGTTACTTCCAACATCCAGAACACATACTTCATGATGACACAAAGATGGTTCTCAAAAGTTTCCAACACTAATGCCAAATGTTCATAATGATCATGCTCAAACATGGAGGCGATAAGGATGTTATCGATGGGCTCAACAACAAACTTATCAAGATACTCCGAGAAGATGGAATCATATGCTACATGAACAAGGCAAACGTATTGGCCAGATCAAGGACATGAAGATGTAATCAGGCGGAACACCATGAGCAGAACATCATCGAGATGGTCCTTGGAACTGAGTTTGATTTGACGATAGCCCAAATGAAACCAAAGATTGGCAAGATAGCAGATCCGTTAGGATATACTATATGGCTTCAACAAGACAACACAGGTAGACAGGAGTCTTGCTTTTCAAGGCAAAACGATGTGGCCCTAAGAGCGTTGGTAAAAACCTAACTCTTTGACCGAGTATGTGCACCAGAAACAACGGACTTGGCAGCACAGTCAAATTCACTTTGTGATCGGGTAACCAATCACACAAGGAAGGAATCAATTGTCCTTGGACTTCAAAGCAATAAAAATTGCTAAGAATGTCTGATAGCCACATCAATACGCACACCATAGCATTCCCGAGCACGAACGGCTAGGAGAAAAGCATGAGTAAGGACGTGTAAAAGCATCACTTCATCAATAAAGTCATGAGACACAACACGACCTTTTGATCTATAAGAGTGTGATACCTTAAGATGGAACAGATTAGAAGCAAACAAAGCCTCTTGATCTGGAGACTACAACACTTTATCCTGGTCCTAGACATGGACGAGGTACGGGAGTTTGTTTCTCCCTGACATCCCGAAATGGAATGTCATGATGGACCACAAGAGTAACATGCATTAGTACACCAGTGCACATTTACAACTTGGATGCCAACTGGCATACGCGGGTCGGAACACAATACAGAAAAGAGCAACATGCTCAGGAAAATCTTGAGAGGCAGATGATCAAGTTAGCATACATCTGATAACTTGTTCCGATAAGAAGGGTGTGGAAGAGTCACCAACATAGAGGTGAGACTCATAAAGAGCACTCTTGTCGTGATCCTTTTGGTTCCATGACAGAACCTCTGCCAAAGCTAGTGGAAGGAGAAGACCTTGGATGTCGCAAGTCAATCACGACAAAACCACGAGCTGGAAGGCTAGCTAGAACTGACGTTACTAGCCCTTCTGAGGTAGCAAGCATTCCTCAGGGATCAACGGGATTGGTCTTGGGTTAAAGGTCAACATCATGTACTGATAGAGTGATCATCACATGGCTAACAACCCACATGACTCAACACACAACCAACAACACAATCTGGGACCTTCGGTTCAAGTCTAGGGTGAAAACCCAAAGAAAGAGTAACTACCATTCGAGTGTCACAAAGGCACAACGATGCAGTAATCACGAGATAGCTTCAGAAACTCACCACAGCTTCCGAAGTATCGAAAGAGTAAAAGGAGATCTTCAAGGTGAAAGAAACCTCGAAGATTAGAATAGAATGAGGTGAAACCGACAAAGTTGAGAGATCATGATGGAAAAGAATCTCTCATGTCGAACAAGAGAAAGACGAATCAAAGAACACACGACTCTAGAAAACTTAACACTAGGCCAACTTGGCTGAGAAACGACATGCACTTGGTGCACCTATATTTTCATGACCAGAAGAAAGAGAGAGCAAATGTTTTCAACGAAAACAAGGTAAGATGACCCAGAATTAGAGCGATACCAGATAAGGAGTAAAAAGAAGCATACTCAGATTTTTTTCATATAGTTTTCGCTTTCAAATAGTTTTCAAAGTCACTAGACTCAACATCGACCAGTAGAATGGTTTTCATACAGGCGGTCCTGCTCTGATACCAAAACCTGTAGCACCCCCAAGAGCCAAGCTAGACAAATCTGAGACATTAATCTGAGAAAAGCCTAACATGGATCTCGGAAGCCAACAATTGAATAATCGGTAACACAACAGTGACCCTACAACACAAGAAGCGATATATTAAGCTCTTAACGGAGCGAAGAAGCAAATATCACCAAAATAAGGTCACTGACCTGTCAATCACCAATACAACGGAAGGCAAGTTATGCTATTAGAAATAGCAAGATAAGCAAAAGGCCTAAGAGGCCAAAACATAACGGCGACGTCCCAGTCCATAGATTCCAGGCTGCCGTCTGGGAACCCCAAGCTACTCGTCGATGCCGATGTCAACACCTGTCCAAATAATTGCGCAAGGCTGAGTACGGGAGGTACTCAACAAGACTTAATTAACCTATTATATATCTGCTCGTTCAGAGAGTTTTCATGAATGTCTTTTGCATAAAGCCAGTTTTGTTTTCAATCGAGGGAGAAGAGAATCTCGCATCAGTAGACTTTTTAAAAGGGATAAGAGATTGAAACACTAACTTCATCCACATCTTCAGTCTCCACCAGATCATCATGAGTTGTACCACCCACCAGAATCACCCCCTCGCTCAACCCGAGGAAGCAATCCTCCCTTAGTTGGCAAGTTTTATACTTAGATTATAGTTGTCTATGATCATCAGACATAAGGTACCAAGTCGTCCATAACCGTGGACACGGCTTTCCGAAAGATTTACCCTGCAGGGGGTGTAACTACCCACACACGCCAACCAACCGATGCGCCAGTACTTTTAGCACTCTTCCGGGGAGTGCCGGCAGAAGGGTTGGCCACGACCTTTCCCAAGCTACGCCTATGTCCATAAGCCACAACAGTAGGTCTGACCACCAACGCGCAGCGGTCCCTAGTGCGGGTTGTTGGGGTTTCGCAGTAGATAACAAAAATTTATGCAGCTAGCGCTTCCCTATTGCAGTAACAGAAAGCAATACATAACATACCCTCGTAGACCGGACGCGGGATAACGTTCCCGCACAAACGTGGACGATGTAGACGTATGTAGCCGACCCGAGGGTCTTGATAAGCCACGCATGAACCCGAAGATCTTGTTAAGCCACACACGAGTCCGGACGTGAGTCCGAGGGCCGAAAGTACAACCCCTCCGAGGGAGTCGCACACATACGGTGTACAACGACAACTCCCGATTCCTCCGACCCAACAGAGTTGCGGAAGTAGATGTTCTGTCGGATCCAGCAGCGCAACAGCATGCGTATGGTGGAGAACTCTCCAAACCAATCTCTTAGGTTAAGTCCCATTTGCGGAACACCATTGGAGAGAGGAGAGGGGAGGAGAGAAAGAGGAGAGCTCCCTCCAAAACTTTTGGGAGAGAACTCAAGGGGGGATTGTGTGAGAGAAGGGGTGGAGGGGGTGCTCTATTTATAGGAGGGAGGGGGTGGCGGCTAGGGTTGGTGGAGGTGGCCGGCTTGGGCCCCTAGGGCCCATGCGAACCCCAAACCCTATGGCCAATTCGGCCAAAGGCTTCCCTTGCCTTGGGAGGCAAGTCTCCCCCTCATATGGGCCTTCTCCCCTAGCAGAAAGCCCATTTAGTGGGCTCCTTTGTTAAATACGAATTTTAATCATTATAAATTCATTAAAATAATATTAATTCATCAATTAACATTAATTTAACATATTTATATCATATATAAAATATTTTCTCTCCTCCGGAACTTTTCCGAAACCCTCCGAACTACCTTCGGTTCTCCGATACGACTTCGGATTCTCTCCCGGAACTTTTCCGGTGCTTTCTCTTTTCTACTCCGATGATCCCGATAATTCCAAAACATCTCCAAGTGTCATTGCACCCTTAAGCATGTTACCCACGGGTCGGGGAATACTCCATACATGATCGAGAAACACTTCTCCGACCAATGATCACCAGGGGACTCTGGGTAGCCATAATGATCCCTGTGCATTCCACGAAAATCTTTTCTCCAAAAGAACTCGTTGATCCGTAAACAGTAAGACATATTCCTTTGTTCTATGATACCTACAATATCCGAGATCTGACCGTCGGTATCTCCATACCTAGTTCTATCTCGTTACCGATATTGCTCTTTACTCGTTCCCGCGATATTCCATCCCTTTGTGACCTAGTCACAGGCTAGCATGGATGTAACATCACCTAGTGGCGTCAGAAGTATCTACCCCATCACACGGGTGAACAAATCCCGATCTTGATTCACTACTCCTCAACATATCTCCTTTGAACACCCGATAGTAACCGTTCTCATTGCTCCGACACTAAGCAACTTCTGGTGCAGTCAAAGTATTCTCTAGAGATAGCGATTACGTATGATCTCACGGTCTAAGGAATAAGTCACTACGTTTTCATAAGTTATTGCAACAGTGAACAACGTGACTCGATCGTGTTGCAATACTTGCTTTGGGTAATGTCCATCACATCATTCTCCAATGATATGACTCCATTGTCGACTGTCATCCAATGACACTTGATCGGAAACCTCGATCAACAACCGACACCTGGACTAGTATATATAGAGGCTACTAGGGACTCTGTTTGTTAATATATCACACGTGTATTAACGTTCCTATTAATACAGTTATAGCATGATATACAACTAATTATGAACTTTCGGAAATATGTGAATAATACTACTTATTATTTGCCTCTAGGGCACATTTCCAACAGTCTCCCATTTGCACTAGAGTACAAATAATCTAGCTGCATTTGTTAGATATCATAGTCACATATGATCATGTCATATCTTATATGATCATTCTTGCTCATGGAAGGTGTCTTGTCTACGGCCTGTTCGACATGGCCCCAATCTCTAAGATTCTTATGTTCTTTGCAACTTGTAAACATCACCTAATTTGACATTTACCCCATCATCTCATGATGAGACATAGTATGTGTTTGCGGTAGAGTGAGACTTTGTTTCCTTGTGTTTACCATGACACTTGTGAACTTGTTTCACATTAGCCATACACACTAGGAGACACACTCAGCTGAGAGACGAACTTCTCAAACCATTCATCACACTTGCCTATCTTGAAGTAATCTTATACTTCTTTATCAATGTAAATTTACTGGACAGTGCATCGAATGCGACTTCAAAGTCTAACCACGCTTCTATCTACTCAAGTCATTAATTGGTGCGAGATTTTCTTTCTTAAGTCAGTAAAACTCGCACTTGCGGCCAAGCTTACTTCCCTTTAGAAATATGTCCTCAGTTTCTCTCTAGAACCTGTAGGACGAACTAAACTTGTGTTCAACGATTCTCAAATCGTTCTAGAACATGTTCTTCTAACTAAGAACTTGGGTTACATTAAGTCTTACACCTCACATGATATTTAGATGACGTAACCAAAGGAAACGTGGCACATCTATTTACCATGGTTTGTACCGAGATAAACTCAATACCTTTCCTAACCATACAAGCAAGAACTGCTTCTTAACTTGTTCCATTCTGAACTTCCTTCAGAAACTAGGAAAGTATTCTGACTTAATGTTGCTTAAACACATTAATCTATCTCAATAGAATTGAATGTCTAATACATATTAAAATTTCATCAATTCACTAATTAAATTATTAATATCATTCACTATATGTCATCTACATACAAGAATGCTATTAAGCTCCCACTCAAATATGTCATCCACATATGAGAATAGTAAACAAGCTCCCACTCAAATATGTCATCTACATATGAGAGTAGTTGACAAGCTCCTATAGCTCCCACTCAAAATATGTCCTCTACATATGATACAGGGTAGCCACTTTGCTCCCACTCAATTTCTTGCAAATGCAGGTTTTCTCATTATTTTGGACTATTCCAAAAATCTTTTGATCATGCATCAAAATGAGAATTCCAGCTTTGAGACACCAGCATCCACACGATTTACAAAATCTGCCTGTTGTAACGATTACAACTCTTGTTCAATCAGATATTGAAGTAATTGCAGTTTTGATGATCATCTATCAATTGCTAGTTAAAATCCAACGGACTCAAGCATCGCTACATGTCATAGTCAAACTTTTGAATTTATCATGATACAGTTCACGATAAATCGAGCTTTCTAGGTCCTCCTAAAAGTTTCATATCTTTCTTTCAGCCTTGCGCTTGATTTGAAGATTAAGTATCATTCATACTCAATAAGACCAAGTAACTCTTACTTTGCAATCTAATATGCAATCTTATATGTAACTTAACACAGGATTTCATAACCTTCAGTTATATCTCGTTCATAGGTTCACCATCGCTTCTTTGTAGTTCGTAGGTATGCCGTGTTCTATCAACATGACAGGTGAATCAAAATTCCGCAACATGGCAGAATGCATTCACAAATCCCACTTATCTCAGTAAGGGCTCTAATCGAAACGTTATGATCACTATCATAGTTTTTCTCCTCTGACCGTGGAGCTACGTTTCGGAACACATTCCGTTGCGCTACTCAACACTTAGAGGTAAGGTCCATACCTTGATTTAGCTTTTACTTTATTTCATCAACACTTTTGCCGAAAATACACTTTCTCGAAAAATACCAACTTAGCAATACAACTTTGCTCCTTTGGTTCAAGTTGTGAAATAAGTATTCATAGTTGCCTAAGAATACTTTACAAAGACATTTATCCGCTATAATTCTGAATTGTCTCATAACTCAAAGTTCCGCGAACTTAAATGGATTCCTATTAAAATTGAGTGTTTACTATTTTAAATGACAACTCTAAATAATAATACTAACACGGTAAGAGATTTATTTAGACCACACAATATCCAATATGGCATGATTATAATGTTTGAAACAAGTCAACACATTAAAGTGTTTCAAATATTCATAACCTGTGGAACAATTCTCACAAGTCTTTTATATGCCTAAACATAACTCAAAAATATTTGTTACTTTGATCAACATCACAGCAACCCAAGTTTTATGTTATTTTAATATCCTCCCTCATTCTGAAAATGCTTTGATCGCATCAAATAGTTTCAGACTTGTTTCCCATTTAGCAAATACACATATTTACTAAAATATACAGTGAAGTTTACAACATAATGATATCCACTACTTGTTGGAATAATACATCATCATGTACAATATTTCAACAATCCATCGCATTCTGTTTTACCAGAATATGGAGTTTTTGTCATCTCACTTAACAGTGATGGCTTTGTGTATGTCAAGAGATCAAAATATCTAACGATTTCATGATTCATCAAAATGAATATGTACACAACCAAATATGACTTAAACAATAGTGTCATTTGAAAAATGATGTCATTATTAATTTCAGATATCTTTCTTCGGCATTTTAAAGTTTATAAATGTTCAAACTATCATTAAGATTAAATAATAATAACTAATTCATAATCGAAATGTGACCATATATAAATTACTCATAATAGTTGAACAACTGTCTTGTTTTGAACTTATATGAATAATTGTCTTGCTAGATGCAAGACACACTTATAATGTTCACATACTCAACGATTATAAAACTTTATTCAAATCCATTAATCCAAGTGACAAAGGTTGATACAGAGGGAGAGCACCGCTCGCAATCAACATCTTGGTTGCCATCAATGCGCACAGTCGCCTCATCTCATCCACCTAACTCTCAAGTAGTAGGTTCCGTTTTCACAAAACAGGCCATCCACCGCATGAGTGTTTTATAAGGATAAACATTCATAACATGTATATCTTATATACACTTTCCGTTGATAACTTTCCCTGCAATTGGTTCTACCTCTAGAGTTCTTAACTAAGCTATCACACTCATGTAAGGTGAACGATTCTCCTTGCATGATATAGCTCATGACGATATCTTCGTAGCTGGGAGGAAGCAGGAAGCAACGTCCCTAACTATCGCGAAGTTTTTCTGTCATCTAGTAGTCCCATTTTATCCCAAGGCACTTTATGCATCCCATACATCGTTGCCAAGTGATACTCCAAGCAGGCGTTCTCTTCCATTCATATGGAGAGGAACTCGTCCAATTACTTTTACTTCTCCATTTAGCTTGCGCTATTGAATCATTGCCTTAAGATCATCTAGTATGACATAAGCAATGTGGTGATTGAGTTGTACTCTCAACTCATGTACCATGGAGTGAAGCATTGTTCTTTGGACAACGATGACCAAGACACGGCGAGTCCAATACTCATATTCCTCTTGCTCATTCGTAAAGTCATCAGACATATCTCTTAGCGGTTCTTATATATTAATAGTATGTCAAAATTAGTGAGCAAGCCTTTTGAGCTTTCATACTAATCGATGAAATTTGACCCAAAATAGTTTTAGTTCTACACCACATATTAACTAGCCAAGACAGATATACACTACAGCGGGGAGAGAAGATTTACAAGGATATTTGCAAAGACACGTTTTAGACTAAGTTCATAATAGGAGTTCAATCAATCAAACAATCAAACAAAGAACTCCCACTCAAAACAATATCCCTAAATTGTTTTGGTGATCACACGACCCCCATTAACTACACCGCCCCCGATCGTCACAGCCGACGATATAGTTGCAAGGGTAGACATACCAGTGTCGATCACATCTCTATGTGACTCATGCTCGATCTTTCGATCTCATGTTCCGAGGCCATGTCTGTACATGCTAGGCTCGCCAACTACAACCTTGATGCATGCGTGTGAATACATGGCTTTCACCCACTGTATGCGAACGTTAACATGTGTAGCCCCCGATCGTCACGGCCGGCTTCATATCAAAGAACTTTGTTGGTGGTTGCACATCAAGGGGAACACTCATTGGAATTTTTCTATGAGGGATCATCCTATTTAATTCTACCGTTGCGTATCTAAATACCAGCAATTAACAGGATGTAGATAATTAATTATCATCATTATGATATATGTGACATGATATGGTGATCATCACGGCACCAAGCCCTGGCACCCATCGAGGTTTCCTTACTACAACATAGTAACAAAAGTACATCTACTTTTAAACCATAGCCATATCAAGTTACACTAGCCCACCCGCAAAACAAAGTTAGACGGCTCTAATTTATCCTTTTGCAATTTTGCAATTTTACGTGGCTGCTAGGGCTTTCGCAAGAAGAACCGTTCTACCTACGAACATTCAACCACAACATGGATTCGATGATTGTCTCTATTACACCCCTCTCGGGGCCCTTCGTTGCAAATGCCATATCAACTATTGTAAGAGAGAGAGACACCCCCCAAGCCACATATACGGAGCAAGCCGCATGTCAAGTGTGGAACCAGTCTCGCGTAGGATTACGCGTAAGGTCGGTCGGGGCCGCTTCATCAAACAATACCGCGATATGAACGAGTGCACGTGGAAGGGTAACAATAACGAATCAATGCCCACATCCACGATGTGTTCTAACCGTACCAGCATACTACGCATAGATCAGGCTCTGATACCACTGTTGGGGTTTCGCAGCAGATAACAAAAATTTATGCAGCTAGCGCTTCCCTTTTGCCCAGATCTATCTAGGAAGTAATGCAGCAACGGAAAGCAATACGGAACATACCCTCGTAGACCGGACGCGGGATAACGTTCCCGCACAAACGTGAACGATGTAGACGTATGTAGCCGACATCAAGGTCGCGACGATCTTGACGAAGCTCCAAGGGACTCCTCCCTTGGACGCAGCGCGTAGCCGACCCGAGGGTCTTGATAAGCCACGCATGAACCCGAAGATCTTGTTAAGCCACACATGAGTCCGGACGTGAGTCCGAGGGCCGAAAGTACAGCCCCTCCGAGGGAGTCGCACACATACGGTGTACAACGACAACTCCCGATTCCTCCGACCCAGCAGAGTTGCGGAAGTAGATGTTCTGCCGGATCCAGCAGCGCAACGGCATGCGTATGGTAGAGAACTCTCCAAACCAATCTCTTAGGTTAAGTCTCATCTGCGGAACACTATTGGAGAGAGGAGAGGGGAGGAGAGAAAGAGGAGAGCTCCCTCCAAAACTTTTGGGAGAGAACTCAAGGGAGGATTGTGTGAGAGAAGGGGTGGAGGGGGTCCTCTATTTATAGGAGGGAGGGGTGGCGGCTAGGGTTGGTGGAGGTGGCCGGCTTGGGCCCCTAGGGCCCATGCGCACCCCAAACCCTAGGGCCAATTCGGCCAAAGGCTTCCCTTGCCTTGGGAGGCAAGTCTCCCCCTCATATGGGCCTTCTCCCTTAGCAGAAAGCCCATTTAGTGGGCTCCTTTGTTAAATACGAATTTTAATCATTATAAATTCATTAAAATAATATTAATTCATCAATTAACATTAATTTAACATATTTATATCATATATAAAATATTTTCTCTCTTCCGGAACTTTTCCGAAACCCTCCGAACTACCTTCGGTTCTCCGATACGACTTCGGATTCTCTCCCAGAACTTTTCCGGTGCTTTCTCTTTTCTACTCCGATGATCCCGATAATTCCAAAACATCTCCAAGTGTCATTGCACCCTTAAGCCTGTTACCCACGGGTCGGGGAATACTCCATACATGATCGAGAAACACTTCTCCGACCAATGATCACCAGGGGACTCTGGGTAGCCATAATGATCCCTGTGCATTCCACGAAAATCTTTTCTCCAAAAGAACTCGTTGATCCGTAAACAGTAAGACATATTCCTTTGTTCTATGATACCTACAATATCCGAGATCTGACCGTCGGTATCTCCATACCTAGTTCTATCTCGTTACCGATATTGCTCTTTACTCGTTCCCGCGATATTCCATCCCTTTGTGACCTAGTCACAGGCTAGCATGGATGTAACATCACCGAGTGGCGCCAGAAGTATCTACCCCATCACACGGGTGAACAAATTCCGATCTTGATTCACTACTCCTCAACATATCTCCTTTGAACACCCGATAGTAACCGTTCTCATTGCTCCGGCACTAAGCAACTTCTGGTGCAGTCAAAGTATTCTCTTGAGATAGCGATTACGTATGATCTCACGGTCTAAGGAATTAGTCACTACGTTTTCAAAAGTTATTGCAACAGTGAACAATGTGACTCGATCGTGTTGCAATACTTGCTTTGGGTAATGTCCATCACATCATTCTCCAATGATATGACTCCATTGTCGACTGTCATCCAATGACACTTGATCGGAAACCTCGATCAACAACCGACACCTGGACTAGTATATATAGAGGCTACTAGGGACTCTGTTTGTTAATATATCACACGTGTATTAACGTTCCTATTAATACAGTTATAGCATGATATAAAACTAATTATGAACTTTCGGAAATATGTGAATAATACTACTTATTATTTGCCTCTAGGGCACATTTCCAACACGGGTTGCTAGGGTCAACATCTGGACCACAGCCCTGCTGACCTGAGCCCTAATCCTCTTCAATCCTTTTTACCGCACACGCAAATGGAAAACTCGAACTAGTGGCTTCACGTAGTAGGCTAGACAAGTTGGGGTCGAGGTGTTTCCGAGCCCTGTGTGGATGCACGAATAGTCTTGGTTCCGAAGACGAGAACTCAGTTCCTAGGTCGGCAAGAATGGAACAACCCACCACAATCCCAATGTGGCCTCCATCCAAGCCTTTACCGTATTCAACACATCTCTGATCATTCCACGTCATCCTTCATGGCAGTCTTCTTCACCACTTTAGTTCCTCAACCGGATGGAGCAGAGGTAGCATCTAAGCATGGCTAAGCATAGCAGACTCTGGCGATGCAACACTTAAGACACTCTATACCTCAACTCAAAATCACATTTGAATCGCATGCATAATACCAGAATCAAATAATTTGAAACCATAAATGTGCAGATAAGAGGTTATGCTTGCCTTGCTCTTCGATAACAAGATATAACGCTTTTGGAAATCTTCGGCTTGACTTGATCGAGATAACCAAGATTAAAGGAGCCTTTATAGATTTCCTCTTGATTTGATTGTCGATGATCCAGCACTGGCCTTCGGTATTGCCAATCTCTACTTCGGATTCGCGTTCTACCGAAACAACGAAACACCGGAAAAGAAACGGAAAACAACATTCAACCATGGCATCGATGCAATGCGCACAATGTATGACATGACATGTTTAAAGGTATTGAAAAGTAAACCCTACGCATGAAGAACATTTTAAATGGAGTTGGAATGCCCGACAGGTGCCATTTCCACAAACTCCATATTAAAAGAAAAGTAAATTGTTCTTCTAATTTAAACATGATTCAATGTTGCTTAAACATGCATGATTTAGACATAAATAGATAGATCATATTTTTCTGAAAATTTTAATATATTAATCACATTTTTCTAATTTAAAATGAATTACTTATGAATTTTCAAAGTTTAAACAATTTTAATTCAATTTAAAACAATTATGAAATTAAATAAATAAATTGGACCCACATGTCATATTTTTAACAAATACAGAAAACATTTTTGGAAAAACATAAAAATTCTGACAACATGGGCCCACCTGTCATACAATTAAACAATTGCAGAAAAAGGAATTAAATTTCAGGAAAAGAAAAAGAAAAGGATCGATGACGTCATCCCGCGTCAGCAATGGAGGAATCTCCACTGCCGAGCACCGATTGCTCGAATTCGAGCGCTCGGGGCAGTGCGAGCACGCGCACGAGCCGCACGAGGATGTGCGCGACCAAAAGGAGGTGGCGCCGCCCCTTTATGGTCTCCGGAGTTGCTCCGGTGACGAGCCGGCGCGGCGGCCGGAGTGGCTCATGGTGGCCCGACGAACCACGACGATAGGGAGCTACTGGAGGGTATGGGAAGGATCAAAGGAGCAACCTGGAGCTCGAGGAAGTGTAGAGTAGGCGAGGAGAGGTCGGATACGCCGGAATCCGTGTTCGACGGCGGCGGACCGGAGTTGAGGAAGATGGACGATTTCTTCGATTTCCCGGCTTCCCTGCACGAATTGATAGAGGAGGAGGTATAGAATAGCAGCGCGGAGCTTCCGGGATTCTCTACGGAGCGAGTCGTGGCCGGAGTCGGCGGAAATCGCCGGAAATCTGAGACGGCCGAAACTAGGGTTTCGGTGGAGAATTGGGGAAGATGAGAAACGGGAATGGGCTAGGGTTACTCCAGGAGGCGGCGGCGGGCTTCTTATAGGCCGGGGAGCGTCGGCGGCGAGGATCTTGATGCATCCACGGCGGGGGACGGCCTCGCGCGCGACACGGGCGCACGCGCCGTCGGAAGGAAGAAGACGGCTCCATTTTCTGGAAAACCCCCTGAACGTTTGAAGCAACACAAAATCGTTTAAAACAGGCCCCTGTTTTGGAAAATAAACCTTTTGAGGGCCTTTTTGTAAACCGAAAATTTATACAAAAATACCAGGAGACTCAGATATTCACAAGGAAGCCATTAGCAACCTTGGATTTGGAAAATTTTGAAATCTTTCAACACATTTGAAAAATAACAAGGGGTTAGGCCACTTTAGGTTTTTCTCTTTTATTTTGAAACTCAGTTTTGTGCAACTTTAAATTAGATGCAAATGATGCTCATGATGCACAAACAAATCCTAATTATAAATACTCCCTCCGATCCGTATTAATGGGTATAGCTTTGTCTAAATTCATATGTATCTAGTTAAGTATTTAGACTAGATACATGTGTATCTAGACAAAGTTGTGCCCACTAATATGGATCGGAGGGAGTAGCTAAATTGGGGATGTTACACAGGAGGACCAAGCGCCGCCCAAAACCCCGGCCGGTGACGATGGCGGTCATGTACGAAACATCGACGGTCGCTCCCTACACATAGCGACATGACGAGTATGGTCATGTCCGGAACATCGGCGGATCAAAAAGGCGGGAGAGATACAGACGCACCTTGGAGCGTCACCTTTCCCCGTCTACAGTAGAGAAAGGCGGTTTTTGGGACCTCCGACTCGCGCCACCACATCGCCGTCGATCCGCTTGATTCCCCGCCCTCCGGCGGCCGCTCCGGCGGCGGGAGGACGGGGAATCGACGGATCTGTGCATATGTGTTATGTAGGTGTGTGTTGGGTATCGGCCGGCGGCGTTATGGCGGAGGAGGCGCAGCCGGTGTCGTTTTTGCAGGTGGCGGTCCTTCCCCTCGACGGTGGTGCTCCGAGGAGCTCCGGCGTCGACCTGCTGCCTACGGCGAGTCCGCGGCTCTGCGGAGCTGCTCGGCTCGTTCCCCCCTTCGCCGGAGTCCGTGAGACGGCGGATCTGGCTCAGGAAC
Organism: Poa pratensis; assembly: GCA_947311845.1. Taxonomy (NCBI): domain Eukaryota; kingdom Viridiplantae; phylum Streptophyta; class Magnoliopsida; order Poales; family Poaceae; genus Poa; species Poa pratensis. The sequence continues at coordinate 20,826,034 of CAMZMU010000065.1, forward strand.
TTCCGACAGATGCAGAGGTGCAGCGGCGTGACGACGACGGCGACTTCAGGTGTAGATCCTTTGGGATCGGTGATCGGCGACTTCCCGCTAGCTTGGGGGGGCTCCGGATCCAAGGCTTCAAGCGGAGCTCGAGCAGCGGCGCGCCACCGACAGCGCTCGTCGTCTCCGGCGTGGTTGAGTTACTTAAGGGCTGGGTTGTAATTTTGTTTCTTATGAGGGCCCTTTTGTAATTTGTCGTTGTACTGCGTGTTTGTCATCGCAAAAAAAAAAAAGGCGGGAGAGCTGCGAAAAGAGTTGGATGGCCACGAGCCCACAACCGGCGAGACGGACATGTGCGAGCATGAAAAGACATAGTAGCTAGCTAAACTAGCAGAATAACACCTTGATGGACTGCGCACATACATGTACGGTACGCAAGCTAAGCAGACGTACGAAGAAAGGCGCGCTGCTGGAGGGGCGCAGCTCCAGCAGGCTGGAAGTTTTAAGCATTTCAAAGCCCCCTCCCTCCTCATCAGCTGCTACAGGAGAGACAGGCGATTTTTGGGCTCTCCCCGCCGATCCACCGCGTCCGCGCCGCCGAGGCGTGGGATTCCCCTCCTCCGCCGGCCGCTTCGGCGGCGGGAGGGTGGGGGATCCCCGTCTCCGGCCTGTACATTCGGTAGGGTAGGGTGGGGTTCACGCCGGCGGCTTCTCGGAGGAGGTGGAGCTGGCGGCGGTTGGTTTGGTGTCGGCGGGGCCTTCTCTGGCGGTGGTGCTCTCCGGAGCTCGTCGTCGCCGCGCTCGACTTGGTGGTGCTCGACGCCCGGCGTGGTGCTCGAGCGTCGCAGCTTCTCGTCAGATCCGGGGCGGCGGATCTGGCGGCCAGATCCCAGGGTGCTTCGAGTTCATCTTCTTCCTCCAGCGACGGATCCGGAGGCAGCTGAGGTTAGGAGGCGTCGGCGGGCCAGGGGGGCGTCTGCCACGGTCGTTCAGCGTCCAAAGTTTCGCCGCGGCGCGGCGGACAGTCAAGGCGGCGTCTTTCAAGGGAAAACTTCATCCCAGGCAGTGGTAAGCAGGCGGCTGCTGCTCTTCTTCTTCGTCGCCGGTGGAGGTGTTGATCTCGGAACTGGTTCTGGCTCCTCCTCCTCGTATTGTTGTTCGTTCTTTGCTTTCGATCTATGTACTCTGTATGTGGATGTTCGGTGAATATACGTGGATGTTGGATGTGTCAAAAAAAAAAAGCTCCAGCAGGCTGGAGCAGGGCCAAGCACGAAGCAACGGGGAGGACCGGGGCTGGCCATGGCTGCACCAAGGCTAGCGGGTGGAGAGAGGCCAGGGCGACCAGAATACGAAGGCGGTCCGGGGAAGAGATTGGAACGGGTCGCCGGCGCGGACGGAGAAAAGGACGACCAGAGGCGGCGCTCAGGCGCGTGAGACGCCGTGGTAGAGGAGTGTCATACCCGGTACTTTGCAGGTAGTGGGCTGGGCTACATTTGGACTTGGCTAAGGCCCATGCTGGTGACTATTAAGTAAGAAGCAACAACAGACAGAGGGCATCGAAGAAAATGAACTGAATCGGGTTGCTCCCGTTCCTCTCTCCTTCCTCTGTCTCTCTCTGTTCTCTGGATATCTGATCCTCTCTCATGGTCTAGCTGCTACCACAAGCAGTTGTATCCACCTCAATGGTGTTCTAGGTCTCACGCTGCCCATCATAGCAGCCAGGGGACAGTACACTTGGTATCAGAGCTAGGTTATCCCCACACAAAAATCCCAGAAAATCTCCACAATTTTTTTTTCCCCATCCAATTTGCTTCTCCACCGATCTGTGATTCGGTCGTTTCCCGAGCACTTGAGGCGATGGTTCCGGCTTCCGAGCCAATCATGGTCTCCATGGCGGCGATTCAGGCGAGCCTCAACCTATCGCTCGAGCGGATGAAGATGAGTGAAGAGCGGACGTACACTCCATGGGTGCAGGCGACCGCGGCGCACAAGTGGGCGGACCTCTGCGCAGGCCTCACCTCTGCGACGACCGCGAGATGCTCGCCATCAGTAGCGGACGTCCTCGCTGTACGTGCAGGCTTCCCCACTACGATGCCCACAAGCTGTTCGACCTATGTACTCACCAGACCGCCGGAAGGTTCTACTGCAGGTGCTTGCGCTGTCAACACCGACCCGCCGCGCAGCACCTCATTTCCTTGCTTTGATGGTACGAATCCTCGCCTCTGGCGAACTCAATGTCTTGAGTACTTCAATCGCTTCAATATACATAAGTGCATGTGGGTTATCGCTGCCACAATGCACATGGAGGGCAAGGCCAAGGTTTGGTACGAGGCATACAGGTTGCGTCAAGCTGTTGGTGAATGGTCTGAGTTCATGGACAACGTTGAATCACACTTTGGTGTGGCAGATCTTCCACCATCAACGACAATACTGGGTGCTGCTCATTTCAGTGGTGTTGTTCATGCTAGTGGGGTCATCTCACCCGAAACACCCACTAGATGTTTGCCTGTGAGTCCCAAGCAGGTGACGGCCACACCCGCCGAGCCGACGGAGCCAACACTTGTTCAACTTGTAGAGGGCATCAAATTGCAGTTTGCACAGTTGAAGTTGGCGATGGCCGTTGAGAGCGAGGAAAGGAAGAAGAAACATTTGAGGACTATAACTCAGATGACAGTGCCAATTGCAGACTCCTCTGAAGAGGTGTTGACACATGTTAATGGTGTATCTCTGTTCCTTGAGCCTTGGGTGGAACCTGCAGGACTGCAGCCTGTACGATGGAGCACCTCACATTGCAAGCTACAACTCACTCTTGGTAGTCTGTTATGGGATCCTGGAGGTTTATGCTATGCATGTTGGGTACTGGGTTACAGACATTTGGCTCGAATCATCAAGATTTATTTCATGAATTTGCTGCTTGATGTGAATGTTTGGGAAGATAGCAAGTCTAGAATTCTTGCAACTGAGCTCTGTTTTCAGTGGGACCCAGGAATCATGCTGATTGCTCTAATGGATGCAATGTCTGCTATTGGTAAACTATTATGGTTTCTTCACTTGGCCCAACAAGCAGTTTACTTGCATCTGCCGTATCTTCAAGCACTCAGTGAACTAGGCCAGTGCATGGTTCTCATGTATGTGTCAACCTTCTCTATATACCTTGAGATTCGTTTGGCTAGCTATTTTCTGTATATGCAATGGGATCCTGGTGCTTGTTCACTGCAAATTGTTGCAAGAAACCTACAGTGCATGCTGGCGCTGATTGGAAACGTTGATGTGGTGCTCAACTCTACAAGATTGTGGCCAACAGATGTGGAGATGGGAAGTTTCAGCGTCCAAGCAGACCACTCCCCTATTATTCGGTGTCTGCAGCTGAACAGGACACTACAGTTTGGCCTTTCAGTAGTTCTGGAGGATGCTATTGACAGACTTATTGCCACCTTGTCTTGCACCTTAAACTCCAACCTCTTCGTATGGTCAACTTCTTCACAAGAGGCAAATGCAGAATGGGGCATAATACTTATCAGAAATAATTCACGAGATTATGGCTATGAATTTTACATCGATCAACAGTCCAAGCTGCACTATGCAAAGTCTGAATTCCTTCTTTGGCCAAGCAAATATCTACTGATGCCATGGGACCCCGGCATTGTCACACTCCATAATGCATCTGTGATCGATGTGTCAAGGCCGGCCTGCAAGTTGGAGCTAGACGGTGCGGAGACTACACGCCATTGCTTGGGGGCAAGCAATGTTTTTTGGGGGCGATATTGTCATACCCGGTACTTTGCAGGTAGTGGGCTGGGCTACATTTGGACTTGGCTAAGGCCCATGCTGGTGACTATTAAGTAAGAAGCAACAACAGACAGAGGGCATCGAAGAAAATGAACTGAATCGGGTTGCTCCCGTTCCTCTCTCCTTCCTCTGTCTCTCTCTGTTCTCTGGATATCTGATCCTCTCTCATGGTCTAGCTGCTACCACAAGCAGTTGTATCCACCTCAATGGTGTTCTAGGTCTCACGCTGCCCATCATAGCAGCCAGGGGACAGTACACTGAAGATTGTCACGCCTCCGAGAAGCTGGATGCGTGACCATCGCTTTAGTCCCACCTCGCTAGTTGAGGAGGCCACGCACCTGCTTATAAGGGCAGCCTTCCTCAACTCAACGCCCGGGTTTTGGGTTGAGTGGTATGGGCTCGTTGCTGAACTCAGTCCGTTGGCGGGGGCTGATCCCCCAAAACAACATCCAACGCTATGCGTGTGTGCGGTACTGGGCTGGCCCATTACAGTGGTATCAGAGCTGGCGTCTTCCGGCCCCCGAGGGGGGAAGATTGTCACGCCTCCGAGAAGCTGGATGCGTGACCATCGCTTTAGTCCCACCTCGCTAGTTGAGGAGGCCACGCACCTGCTTATAAGGGCAGCCTTCCTCAACTCAACGCCCGGGTTTTGGGTTGAGTGGTATGGGCTCGTTGCTGAACGCAGTCCGTTGGCGGGGCTGATCCCCCAAAACAACATCCAACGCTATGCGTGTGTGCGGTACTGGGCTGGCCCATTACAAGGAGGAGGTCGCCAGCCTGGATAGAGGAGAGCCGCGTGACGTTAGGGACGAGGGAGGCGGAGGCCTGGAGTAGAAATAGCTGGCGGGAGCAAGCTCTGAGAGAGGACCGACCAGCGGCGGGACTACTGGCCGCGTGGAGCACGATAGAGGAAGGCAGTCAAGACTTAATTTGGAGACAACGAGCGCCAATCAGGACGTGAGCGCTCGATCCGACGAAATAGCGCAGCTGCGCTTGTAGGTATTTCCCTTTATTTTTTGCGTCATGAAAGTTTGCGTTGGGATTTTTTTTCTTCAAAATAAAACCGGATTAATATTTGGATTTTGGGATTTCAGATCACAGGCCGGTTTGCCTAGCATTTACATAGATGGTCTTCACTCCTCCCATAATATTTATCTACACGTGACATATCCGGTGATTCTTATCATCGTTTTTTTCGAAAATCATGTTGGCGATTAGAACACTGAACTTTCATACACGTCGATAAGAACACTGGACTTCCGGACCCTGACGGCGACGTAGTCTACGTGTCATCGAACTGTTGTAGCACCACTACCTCATCATTCGACGCATGTGTCATGGGCGCCTCCTTCGGAGAAGTCAAGTGATGCTTAGCCCGATCGCCCGAATCGCCTCTCCTTAGTTGATTTTTTTTTTAAGAAACACAGTACATACGCAGACGCTCACAAACACGCACGTACAGACACCCCTATGAAGGCACACACGCAAACCCTACCCCTTAGTTGATGGATTGATTGATGTTGTGAAAAATAAAGTGGCGGTACTTAAAACTTGGAAAATAGTAAGTAAAGAAAATTTATGTTTGAATAAACGCAATGCTTGCTTGAATGTTTTTATGTCGAATCAAACTGTGTGATAACAACCAAAAAGTAATACTATAAAAAAGCACTTCCTACATCAACCCATAAAAAACCACTGTTACTTTATGATTTATGTACCACAAGTCTTAGGAAGTTTTGGGTTTCAGTAGTAAGTATTAATTGTAAATTAACTACTCTTAATGATGGTTTGAGAGTTGTGACATTCCTAATGGGGATTATGTTAGTTCCTCGTGTCATATCTCTCCTGCCTTTCACTTTCAAAAACTGATTTCAATAATTATTAGGCTCTATAGAGGCCACTATTTTCTTGCACTATATTATCCAATTGTGCAGTTATCCATCCACATATACGCCAACCTCATCTTACACCTAATAAGATTATCACGAGAGTAACCGCTTATGCTGTGTAGTACCTATGTTTCGAAATATAAGATGTTTAGTTTTTTTTTTTCTGATTTGGATGTACCTTGACACATTTTAGTATGTAAATTCAATCATTTTAGTCTGTATATAATCTATATTAAAATATATAAAACATTTTATAATTTGAAATGACCGGAGTAGATAGTTGCTCTATTCCTAATTATAGCATGTTTAGATATTTCAATGTGGACTACCTACACACTTAAATGAGCAAATATACACACTAAAATATGTCTATATATTTCTGAATCAGAAAAAACTAAAATAATCTTTACTATTAAATGGGAGTTGGTCTGGTTAGTCTGCCAGACCGTGGTCTACCAGATCGATCGCTTCCTCGATCGCTCCTACCTATCGCTAAACTCGGCCCGGCCCAGTAAGAAATATATACGCCGGCCGCACATGAACGACCATCCTCCCGCATGAGCCAACCGCGAGGCAGCGGACGCGCGCGACAGGGATCCAGACCGCCTCCTCTCCGGCGATCCCCTCAGCTCATCCCACTGCCTCATCCTGCCCCTCCACAACCGTCTCTCGCTCCGGCCTGCCGCCGCCGCCATGTCCTCCCCCCATTCGCGGCGGCGCTGTGCGGCGTGGTGGTCGACAAGGATGGGACCCCGAAGGTGCCCGCCGCGGACTGAGAGAGGCGGGGGTTACCTCTGATTAGCACTAGTACAAAAACGGCTATCTGTGGCGCACTATTTTAACATTCTGTGGCGCATCGTGGGTGCGCGACAGAATTCTCGCCACTAAAATTTAATTCTGTGGCGCACCCCCGGATGCGCCACAGAAATACGAAGATTCTGTGGCTCATGAAGCTTAGTGCGCCACAAAAAGTTTTCTTCAGGTTTAAAAAAAAATAGGTTGCCAGCGGCACGTGCGCTGGAATCTAACGGAGCAGGCGCATCGGGTCCCTCGAAGCCGCCGCCGCCGCAATGCCTGGCTCGCCGGAGCAGGTCGCGAGCGGATCTTGCCGTTGAGGTAGGAGGAGGCCTGCCGCCGGAGCTCGTGGAAGAAGGGCGCGTCCATGGCCGGCCGGCCGAAATTCCCCTCCTCCTCTCCTCGATCTTTTCCCTGGGAGACGGGATGCCGTCGTCGCGATGAGGGGGGACGGGAACGGCGACCCCCGCGCGCGCGCGTGGAGGGCGGCGGCCGCCTTCGTGGCTTCGGGTCGGGACAGAGCAGCCTCGCCTTGCTATTGGGCCACAACCAGCCAGCGGCCGAACTTACTTCCCGGCCTTCCACCTCCCCGCGCGGCGCCACCCCGGCCACCGTACCATCTGCACCGCGTCAGCCACCGCAAGGAGCTACACCGACTCGCAGATGCAGAGGAGCGCGGGAATCCAAGCTCAGCCACTTCCTTCTCGACGTTGTAGCTCAGCACGAACCTGTGCAGCTCGTCGGCGCGGCATACCGGAGCCACGGTGCCTCCTTCGCTCGTGGAGACCACATCGCGGCGCCGTCTCTGCCTCAGATCCGCGGCGACGCCGGGGCCACGCGCCTCCTGATTTCCTGCCGACGGAGGGAGGAGGGGCAGCACAGCCTCGGGAGGAGGGGCAGCAATGGTAGAGATTCAGAGCAGGCCGGCGGCCGTAGGGTACGTGCGGGAGGCGGGCGACGGTAGAGATTCAGAGGGGCCGGCGGATGTGCTGCGATGTGTGCGTGAAGAAAGAGAAAGGGATGTGTGCGTGCATGGAGAGGAGCGAGAGGGTGTGCGTGCCCGGAGCGAGAGAGGGCCTGGGGTTTTGACCAGGTGAGAGCTAGGAAAGAGAATCCGGATCTAGATCTGGATCTGGAAAAATATTCTGTGGCGCATGTGGTCATGTGCACAACAGAAACGTGCTTTCTGTGGCGCATCTGACCACATGCGCCACAGAAATGTGAATTTCTGTGGCGCATGTTAAGGGTGCGCCACAGAAAGTTGACATGCGCCACAGAAAGCCAACTTTCTGTGGCGCATGTGAGTTTCATGCGCCACAGAATTTCAAAATTCTGTGGCGCACGCAGAAACATGCGCCACAGAAATATTTTTTGTGGCGCACGACAAATTGGTGCGCCACAGAATGCTGTTCCACCTATAAGCTTTTTCCTACTAGTGTAGGACACGCGGGCGGGAGAGAGCAGGACGGAGGAGGAGGCGGCGCACGTGCACGCGGCCGGATCCGGCAGTGGCCGCAGCTGCGCGGGCGGGTCGTCGGGGAGCGCCGACGGTTCGACGACAAGGCCCTCGCGCCGCCGCGCCCCGGTCCTTCCTTCGACCTCCTCTGCTGGGGCCACGATCAGGTCATCGGCTCGGTTCGTGGTGAAATCATTTGTTAATTTTGAGGTCAATTTGGCTTGTAATGGGATTGCCTTCGTCATGAATTGATGATTCTGCATGAGAATTCGATCGAGCACGGGCCTCTGGTTTGCCCTCTGCAGCTTTTGATTCGTTCGATGGTGCTCCTGCCATCATCCACCTCGGGGAGCTGACGCTGTGTTCACGGTTCCTGTTGACGGGGGCATGGGCTATGTCTGGTTGCCAATGTACTGGTTTTAAGTCCAGTCTCTAGAATTGTGACATTTGGGACGATTGTTCACGGTGCTTGATTTAAAGCCACTTGCTGATGCAGAGAGTGCAAAGAGGCATGCTATGATCGATCTGTGAAAGAAGCATGACGGATTGACATATGTAAGTAGTCTTTAACCTTGGTTCAGGTTAATAAATTGTCTTAGTTATGGCATTGCAAAGTTGTACGCTTTAACCTTGGTTCAGGTTAATAAATTGTCTTAGTTATGGCATTGCAAAGTTGTACGGATGTTCAGTTTGAGTAATAGATGTTCAGTTTGAGCAATAGCTCAACATTACTAAGTTTGTAACCTAGCACCAGGTATTCTGATTTCACAAGTACCTGTATGCTATGGAAGTACTGGGTCAGTCCCCCTTATATTCCTCTGCAGCTGTTTCTATTATGGTAATTTGTATCCAGTGCACTTGATCCCAAATATTGTTACCGGAAGTGGAAGTGGGGGGTATTTGGATGTGCCAGTGTGATTTAAGGAAAATGTTAGATGGATGATTTTGATATCTTGTTGTTAGAAATTGCCGTATGCTCAACAAATCTTTCAATTGATTAAAGTCCTGATAATGTTCTCCTTTAGGAGATCATACTGGATATACTAAGGATGGGTTTTAGAGGTTTACCTGTCCATTTTCATTTAATGGTAGTATTGGTACAACAAGATGTCCCCCTCTTCTCTTGGATTGCTTTTTTCGAGTTTGACGCTAATTCAATTTTCATTTGCATGCAAGTGAGAGCGATGGTGCAGAAGTTCTGAAGGCAATGCCTTTCCAGTTCGCCGATTTCCTTCCTCATCATTCTCATGTGCCTGCCTGTAGCAATAACCCTGATGGTGACAGAGAAATGTGGAAGTTAATCTGGAACACTAACGTCCCACCGAAGGTTAAAGTCTTTGGCGGGAAGCTGGCAACCAACTCCCTTGGTGTTCAAGCACATCGCTGCAGAATGAATATGGACATCACTCCAACCTGTAAAATATGTGGTTTATTTTTTATGTCCATAATCTGAATGATGTCCATATTCATGTCCAAAAAATCTCATGTGCCTGCTATAAATCTGCATCCGAAGCCAAGGTTCTCGCTTCAACATGTAAACATAAATCTTTTTTCACTTATGATCTGTCATTTTTGTTGTCTGTCCCAAAAAATGACATGTGTAGAGGGCATCAAGTTTAACCCATTTTACCTACAGAAAACTATGAGCTTTGCCGGCTTGCAAAAATAGATGTGAATTGTTTTGCCTATTTTTCCTCTTGTCCCTTATAATTGTTTTGCATCATTAAGAGATCTGATTGACTGATTGATATTTGCTACTTCAATATATGTCGGAAAATGTGAGTGGTAATGGTTGTTTCAAGTTCTGCAATGTCGATGGTCAATATAATTGATAGATAGCTTATTTCCTTCATGATGATTGTTAGCACTTAAAATTAACATCTAATTAACGCATTGATTTATGTATTTTTTTTAAACAGACGCTTGTATGCTTGTATCCCTTGTATGCGGTGTCCCTTGTATGTCTTTCTGCCTTGTACATACGCTGTAACTAAATTGTGCTTCAGGTTGACCTGGACCAGATTTACTTACTCGGGTAAAATGTGCCATAGGTGGGCACGATATTGTTGATTATGTGGTGTCTCTGTCTTTGACTGCAGTTAATTTCATACATGTATAGAAAGGAATTTTGGTAGCTTATGTATTTTTCAAAGATTGGGTAAGTATTATATTCGTTCTTTTCTGATTTATATATTTTCCGCTGGATTGGTTTCCATGATATAAAAAGATCTGCCAAATATTAGATGTAGTTATCGGCCCTTAGATATCCAGTCTTCTATTTGATATTGCGCAATGAAATGAAAATGCTACCTTGATTTGTATTGGAGTATAAGAGAAATGTTGTTGTTGATTGTGCCCTTCATGGAGGGTCTAGGCTTCATCGAGAGTAGTTTACATGCCTCTCATTACATAAGATCTTTTGTATTATATTATATATCATTTAATAACATAAGAATCATTGGTGATATTCTTGTTCGCCTAGGTTACTATCGAACACAACATATAAGTACATAGTTAAAAGAGACGAGGAACAACTGCCTCAGAAGAATGATGAGGCGAAGAAGACATGTATCAACATGGCAAGAAGAAAGAAAATTGAAGATGTACAAAGAGAGGGAAATGGCAGAGAGAGATAGAGAGAGAGAGCACTAGAGATAGATAGAAAGATAGAGGCTAATGTTGACAAATTATCACTAGAATTCAGTCGGAAAACAGTTTAACACATTTGTTTATAATTATTTTGTCATTCCCGTAGCAACGCACGGGCATTTAGCTAGTTTATGTTTAAGAACGGAGGTACGTAGTGTAATATTTATGAAGATCCAAACAGGAAGACAGAAAAGGGAAGTTTATGTATATACTCAATAATTAGTGTAAGAACAACACTCATGGGCCATAAGGAATGAACTAGACGCCACATCCATACTCTCGTGTTCCCTCCATAGTCCATTGATAAATTTTATCCAACCGGGCTAGTTCATTGATATATAGTTGCATGATTAGCAACAGTGTCACTACACATGGGTGCCTGATTAGTTGTGTCCAACACATTTGCTATTTCGACAATGTTATGCCTTTTCTTAATCACTATCTAGCTCAATTTGAGCTGCTGCTTTATTGAACAGAGTATATAGCAAATCGTGCCATAATATTGTGCCGGGTGGAATGATTCGGTATATCGGTTTCGTCTTGTAGAGAAAGGCTAAGCAAGCAGTTGGCAGGTTTGAAAGCGTTCCATTAGCCCTTGTTTTTTTTTTTTTGAACAGGGGACGGTCCCGAAGGACCTAGAGTTTCATTAATCACCACTGGAACATTTTACAGAAAAGGCCTCAAGAAAGATAAAAATTACAAACAAGACCTTACAATTCGCACTAAGGACCCTACAAAGAAAAAAAGGAGTGCAATCAGGTCCAGCTCCTTCTCCAGCGTGATCAATCCAATGCTCGACGCAGCCAACCTCAACGTCGCCGGGGACGAAACCACTTGGGACGAGGTGGCGGGAGCTTACTGCATCAGAGCAGAAGGGCCTCCGCTGCGGCATAACAGCCTGGAGGTTGAGTAAATCCTTGCATCGCCGGCCGGAGAAAACCGTCACCGACGAGAAAGGCGGGAGTGGTCGCCTTCCAACCATCTTGAACGACGACGAGAAGAGCGCCGTCGTGAGGAATCTCCCTGGAGAAGCAGAACTCCTCCCCTGGTGCGCTTCCAATAGCGATACAACACAAACTCGAAAACCATCTCCGCTCACACCACCACGATGAGAAACAGAGGCAGCTCCAAGATTCATGCTACCACCACCAGAGTCGCGATTTACGAACCTTTTTATAGAAGAGATCGCAGAAATGACGATGCAACCTTCCTCCTCCATCCTCTGGAGCTTGGCATGCTGCTTCATCTTCTCCACCGTGCAGCAGAAGAGGTTCCAGAACTCCTGCGACACAAATCCCTGTTCTCTAGCAGGAGTTGACAGCAGAGGCCACCACCATCGTTGCCACCCATCACCTCGATGGTCAGCAGCAAATAGCAGCAGATCCACTCCAGCTCGAACCAGAGAACCAGATAAAGGCCTTTTATTGATGGAGACTCCAGTAGATCTTCTTCCCATCGAAGCTGGCTCCAACCACCAGAGCACGGCGATGAGGAGATGATCCACCGGCCGGCGCCAAATCCCGGCCAAGAGATCTAGCAGCCGCCTCCCGGCATAAAGCCGAAGACTGGCATACAGCCAAAGACCGGCATACTGCCAAACATACGTAGATCTACTGCTACTATGTACATCCCTAACTCCGGCGCCTCTCCTAGACCATCTCCGGCCGGCTACTCCAGCGGGGAGGCCATCAGATCGGCCCGGTCGCCGTCGGTTGACTCTCAACGGAGAAAGAAAGTAGGACTTCGCAAGAGAGAGGAAAAGCCGAGCCCCCATTAGCCCTTGTTGACGCAAGAAATGAATCTAGGCGTAAGGATGGCTGGATTTAAGAAGTCTCCATGGATCGGCCTAACTGAATTCAGGCTTTAAGCGGAAATCGATCGACGCTCAGTCTGTCTCGATCATGCATAAACAAGAGATAGAATAATTTCTCGTAGTTTTTTTATTTCTTGTCGACCGACCGATATTGTTCCCGCGTTATGGCCACTATATCTCCGTTGAAGTTTTAGAATCACTACAGGAACCACGGGCTATGCCGACGGCCGTTTACCGTCGGCACAGGCACCGATGCCGTCGGCACAGACCTATGCCGACGGCCACCGTCGGCACAGGGTCGTCGGCATAGATGCCCGTAGGCACAGGTCGTCCGGCCGTCGGCATAGGCGAAAGCCGTCGGCACAGGCTGTGCGGACGGCCAAAAAGAGACCGTCGGCACACAGTTCGTCGGCACAGGGAAGGTGGGGCCCATGACGGCCGACTGCACGGACATCACCTATGCCGACGGCAATGCCGTCGGCACAGGTGGGACACGTGTTGCAAAAAAATGTCCCCGCCGTCCCTCGCTGGGGACAGGCTGGGGACGGGGACTGTCGACGCCGACGGAGCACGGGCTGGAGCGCCGCCGCTGTGGAGCGCGGCGAGGACGGCCGACGCAAGGCGGAGGTCGTCGTTGGCGAGGCGGAGGTCGACGGCAGGGCGGTCATGGCGACGCGGGATCCCCGGCCGCGCCCCGGAGCTGGTGCCGTCCCAAGAGGAGTCGCCGCAGTGCCGTCGAGGGATGGGGGCGGCCGCAGCGGCACGAAGCCCGCCGCACCGTGACGATGCCGTACCGGTGAAGTGGTTGTAGACGACGAGCATCTCGCCGTTGTCCCTGCATCTCCAACGCGAAATCTTTGATGTACTCGACGACGAACCGCACTCGCTGCAGCGCGCGCCGTGTCGATGGAGCTCTTGCCGGGCGAGGGGGCGCACGCCGTGCCGCCGCCGGGATGGTGGCTCCCGCTCGCCTCAGACCACGCCGCTGAGAGGGAGGCCGCCGAGTACTGCTCCTCCCCGAACGTACGCGCTCTCGCGTTTCCGACTGATGCGCACGAGGAAGAAGATGGAGGAGGGGACGAAGCAGGGGTCGACGGCGGGTGGTGCAAGGCAGGCGACCGACGACCGGCGACCTGCGACCTGGTCGAGGTTCCGCGGCGCGGAGGGCTCCCTTACGCCGGCAGTAGGCAGAGTGCCAGGGCGGCGAGGCACGGCGCGGCCGAGCTAGGCAAGGCCTTCTGCGTGGGATCGATGGGATCGAACGTGCGTGCAGAGGATAAGACGGAGCGAGAGGATTTTTCTTTTTTGTTAGACGGAAACGAGTGGATTAGATAGGATGTCTCTTGACCAATCAGAAACAGATACACGGATCCCACGGATCCTGTGCTTTCTCTGAGATTCTGGGAGTCGTTGGATCTTGCAGATCAGCATCCAGTGGCTCAGATTTGTTATCCGCGTGGAACTCTCCTGACCAATCAGAACGCGTAGTTTTTTGTAAAATTTTACAGATGAGCAATCAAAACTATCGATGGTTCTGTGATATAACCACTACTAGCGTATCTTAAAATGATTTTTGTAAAATTTTCAGAGCAAACTATCACACACTTTTAGTTCAAAATTGAATTACTTTCGAAAAATAAGCATAAAGTCATTTAAATAGGCGAAATTAGGTAGAAACCGAGAAAATTTCTAATATTGCTGGATTATCGATAAAATATGGCCTACTTTGTGTGATAACTGGATGGGTGCCATTTTGCACCATATTTGTTGTACTTGTTTCACAAAAAAATATCATTTTTGACAATAAAAAAATAAAAAATGATATTTATAAAACTAATTTGAAAAAACTTAGTTCTGCAACATTTTTTAGCATACCAAGACACACCTATGTGTCAAATATGGCCACATTATCACAAACTATGGCACGGGGATGCTCATATCTAGGTCATTTGACTCGAAACTTATACATGTTTATAGATGATATAACTTTTTGTGAAGAAGTTTTTTGGAAACATTGTTAAAAATCATGTTTATCATTTTTCCTATCAACTAGTACACATAAAAGGATTCCATGCCAAATGATTTCATTTTTTTGAGTATTTTTTTCACTTTCTTTGATTTTTTTGAAAAACGGTCAAAATGACTGCCATGCATATTCATTGAAACGAGTCTCATTTTTCAAAATTATCGATGTTTATGTGATATAACCACTACTAGTGTATCTTAAAATGTTTTTTAAAAAAAATTAGAGCAAACTATCACACACTTGTAGTTCAAAATTGAATTACTTTCGGAAAATAGGCATAAAGTCATTTAATTAGGCAAAATTAGATAGAAACCGAGAAAATTCCTAATATTTCCAGATTATCCATCAAATATGGTCTAATTTGTGTGGAAATTATATGGTTGCCATTTTCCACCATATTTGTTGTACTTGTTGCACAAAAAATATCATTTTTGACAATTAAAAAAATGAAAAATGATATTTATAAAACTAATTTGAAAAAACTTAGTTCTGCAACATTGTTTAGCATACCAAGACACACCTATGTGTCAAATATGGCCACATTATCACAAACTATGGCATGGGGATGCTCATATATAGGTCATTTGACTCGAAACTTATACATGTTTATAGATGATAGAACTTTTTGTGAAGAAGTTTTTTGGAAACATTGTTAAAAATCATGTTTATCATTTTTTCTATCAACTAGTACACATAAAAGGATTCCATGCCAAAGGATTTCATTTTTTTAGTATTTTTTCACTTTCTTTGATTTTTTTGAAAAACGGTCAAAATGACTGCCATGCATATTCATTGAAACGAGTCTCATTTTTCAAAATTATCGACGTTTCTATGATATAACCACTACTGGTGTACCTTAAAATGATTTTTAAAAAAATTAGAGCAAACTATCAGACACTTGTAGTTCAAAATTGAATTACTTTCGGAAAATATGCATAAAGTCATTTAATTAGGCAAAATTAGATAGAAACCGAGAAAATTCCTAATATTTCCAGATTATCCATCAAATATGGTCTAATTTGTGTGGAAATTAGATGGTTGCCATTTTCCACCATATTTGTTATACTTGTTTCACAAAAAATATCATTTTTGACAATTAAAAAAATGAAAAATGATATTTATAAAACTAATTTGAAAAAACTTAGTTCTGCAACATTGTTTAGCATACCAAGACACACCTATGTGTCAAATATGGCCACATTATCACAAACTATGGCATGGGGATGCTCATATCTGGATCATTTGACTTGAAACTTATACATGTTTATAGATGATAGAACTTTTTGTGAAGAAGTTTTTTGGAAACATTGTCAAAAATCATGTTTATCATTTTTCCTATCAACTAGTACACATAAAAGGATTTCATGCCTAAGGATTTCATTTTTTGAGTATTTTTCAGTTTCTTTTATTTTTTTGAAAAAAATGGTCAAAATGGCCGTCGTGCCATGATTTGTGATAAAGTGTCCACATTTGACACATAGGTGTGTCTTGGTATGACAAACATTGTTGCCAAAAACAATTTTTAAAATATTATTATAAATATTATTTTCCAATTTTTAAGTGCCAAAAACAACTTTTTAAACAAGAAAGTACCACAAATATGTTGCAAAAAGTCATATACATGAAAAAAAGATGAAATGGATGTCATATTTGGATTCCTCTATTTTTTCTAATCGATTTAGACATTTTATTTGTTAAATTTCAATTTATAGATTTAAAGATATGAATAATTCCATATTAGATGAAAAATAGGGGAAAAAAGCTATGCCTACGACTTACCTATGCCGAGGGCAAAGCCGTCGACATAGCCCCTGTGTCAAATCTATGCCGACGGCATATCCTATGCCGACGGGCTGGCCTCGTCGGGACCTATGCCGACGGCCCCGATAAAAAGCCGTCGGCACAGGGTTTGGCCGTCGGCATAGATCCCCATTCCTGTAGTGAATGGTCGTGCGCTAGCACACTGTTTTGTGTGTGACTTTAGGCGTTGCGTATCCTCTACATATTTGTGCTCTTTCGTCCTCGGCCACTTCTTTTTTGTTGATGGAAAACGAAAATTGCAACGCAGCCACAGCCAGAAATCTTGAGAATTGTTGAAGAGTCATCTTCATCTTCTTTCCGCGACTGGATTGCATTCTAGATTCAGGCAGAATATGCTCAGAATTTATCTGTCAGTTTGTTAAGTAACTATGAAATGGGTTAACAATGGTAATCGATTCGATTTCCAGTGCAAATCGGAATTAAGGCAATCATGGTCAGGATTCAGGACGAGACGCACAATGAGCATTGTTTGCTATTTGACTTCACCTCTCAATCTCACTCACAATCTACCTGCCTCTTTGTTTGTTTATCAACACCCTCACCAATCATCAAAACAAATTAAATAAATATCTCGTGCAGCACAACTAAAAAATGTTTCTTTTTGGTATGCTCTTGTGTTCGCTTCCATAGTCCATACGCATGCCCACATTATTTGGTCAGTCAGGCTCGTCTTGGAGGAGAGAAGGTTTAGGAAGGAAATTCGGCATGTTCGAAAGCGTTTCAAGACTCCTCCTCGAAATAAGTAATTTTTTGGCATTTGAATGGCTGGATCTTAGAAACCTCCACGGATGGGCCTAACTAAATTTAAGCATAGGAGCGAAATTGATCAATGTTTAGACACTATATCTCCTTTGATGTTTGAACGGTTGCATCGGCGATGCGTCAAAATCAGTGGAATTTCTTTGCTAGCTACTCCGTAGAAGATAGGAAAGCAACTTGGCAGAAGATAGGACCAGCAAGCACACCATTTCTGTGACTTTGGGTGTTGCCTATCCTCTTGCATATTTTTGTTCTCTTGTCCCCTACCGCTTCTTTTAGTTCGACTGATGGACAACGAATTATGCAACCAGCCACGGCCAGAAACAGACGGCACCACCGAGTCATCACCATGTCTTCTGCTATCAGCAGCGTTGCAGAGCAGTATTATTTAGAACAACTCTAGCCGATACGGAAGAAAAGACTATGCAAAAAAGATTTTAGCGCGTATGCAAAAACGCTTTTTGAGTACGAGATGTGATATATCAGAACATAGACAAACATATCATACCGAAACGGATTTTTTTCTTTTCCTCGGTTACAAACTTGTGTTTCCAAGTGTTTTTGCATAATCGAAACAACATATGCATACACTTTTTCTTCGAAATGGGAGCAAAGACCCAACCTCTGCATCGGATTGAAGCACGCCGATTTTTATTGTATAGTTGTAGAAAGTTTTTAAGGTATTATAAAACCAAAGGAATAATCCGAAGTAACTACAAGCCATGCACTAGAAATAAAGGGAATAGAACTTTTAGGTAGCGGAAATTCTTCATGCTGCCACCCATCTTCGTTTGAGGATAGCTCGAACAACTGTTATCAACCGATTGCAGACGGACTCCATCAAAGATCGCTGGTCTTGCGGCAATAGGAAGAACCACATATTGATCCAGTAAACAACTATGTGGACAATCTGTTAAAAGTGTGCATTTTCACTCTTGTTGAAAACCACATCATTTCGGTAATTCCAAATAGCCCAAATATACACAGAAAGTTCAAACAACTTGCAGATAAAGAACATATTTGAACATTACAAAAACATAACTCAACACAAATTATATCGATCAAGCACGTGATAACCGATTAGTTAGAAGTACGACTTGATTAACCTAAACTATATGAACTAATATGAGCACGACGACGATCAACTAAGATGAACTACAACTACAAGCACATGATCACTGTTGGTTCGGATGGAGGAGGTGGTGGAGCAAAGAGGGTGATTGGAGGAAGAGCATGACGCGGCCGTCGGCACGTGCTGAGAGGGCAAAAGAAAAGACTAAAGAGGCGTCCCAATCTGCCGGTCTGTTCACCAACAAGCTTATTATTAATTAAGAAAGGGGCAAGCGTGATCTTCTTCTTCTTCTTCCACCTAGCTATCTAGTTAATCACAACAAGCAAGTCAGATAAACTATTTTTCATGCATGGGAGAAAGTACAATTAAATGCTTTTTTCTGAAGGACGAGCACAATTAGAAATGGGAGTAGAGTTAATTTTTTGCATTTCACCTTTAGCATATCTGTTAGAGTTGCTAAGGAACGAGGGTGACAGGACAAGTCACGCAATGAGCGTTTTATTCGCCAATTGACCTCACCACTCACCGGCACAAATACAAAGGTAAAGAGGCGTCCAGAGACTTCAATCTCACTGTCGATCTGCCGGTCTGTTCACCAACAAGCTTGTTATTAATTAAGAAAGGGGCAAGCTTGATCTTCTTGATCTTCTTGTGTTGTCGCATCACTTTGCTATCTAGCTAATCACCACAAGTCCACAAGCAAAGCTGATAAACTATTTTCATGCATGGGATTACAGTACAATTTGATTTTTTTTTTCCTGAAGGATGAGCACAAGTGCAGATGGTGTGATTGGGGATGGAGGGCCGGAGTAGTAGCTAGAGTTGGAGGTCGTCGTAAGCTGAAACGACTATGGACAGCGAAACTTCACCAGCCGAGTCGATCCTGTAAGGGAAGAGGATTTGTCGTCTTGTAGCCGAGTTGATCCTGTAAGGGAAGAGAATTGACAGGTTTCATAGCATCTATTATATACTAAAAGCAAAATGAGAGAGTTTTTCGAGGCATCAGGTTAATCCACATCATCAAAAATATTTCGACAGTCAGATCTGCTACGTGTGGCTACGATTTAATGAAAATCAATAGTTACGTAACATGTTTAATCAGTGCAACACGATTAGCGTGTCAATACGCTGACTCTCATTTTTTTTTCCAAAAGCTACGTAACCTGTTTAATCATTGTGCAACACAACGTGTCACGTGACTCTTTCTTGCCAAGAAATCTGGCCGAACTTCCTTTTTCTTTTACTGTATATAAACTAACCAAAGCTGCGGCCCATTAAAAGGGCCCATTCTTTGCTCGGTCGGTCCAGGCTTAACCAAAACTGATTCGACAGATTCCATTCCTAACCAAAATAATATTAATTGACTTCCGATGTATCTTAAGACCACAAAAACCGTTGTCATTTGATAAGAATGCCTATGAATCAAATTGAAAATTGAGATTTTTTCGCTAATATAGAAGAACTAGAATTGACTGCCTACGTAAACTTTCCATCCGACTTTCATACGACACAATAGTCAGTCGGGATACTCGGCGAAGCATTTTTAGCAGAGATATGCTCGGATTACGTCGCACGAGTGCTAACTCAAAGCGTCGTATGCATAGCACAACTCTAGAAGAACCCATCTCAAACGTAATGCCATGTGTACAAAACCACATGTAAATTCAAATGGTATTATGGCTAGAAATGATAAATTTTTGTATATTTTCGAGATTTTGAAAGTGTGTATATTCAGATCCACACATATAACATTTTATGTACCCTTGGAGAATTTCTAACTACAAGTATTTCTAATTACAATTTTGCACGTTTATGCCATACATCTGACAATATAAATGATTTTATTTTTCAGAATTTACATGTTTGCAAATATATTTTTTGATTTTAAAAAACAAAGAGATCACCGGAGCTCCGGAGCCCAAGAGATCTCTGCGCATGGATACATTAATATAATATTCAATAACCTTAATATATTAAAGGATCAAGTGGCGGTAACCTAACGGAACAACATTCACCCACTAGTAAAAACTACAACCTACTGAATTAATGTTAATCAGAACACAAAAGGAAAAAACAAAAAATTATGTGTGAGCATTTGCATGCATTTCATAAAACATTTTAACTTCATAAATGATTAGAATTATAAGAACAAACAATTTATATGTATTTTATGAGGGCCATCATATATATACACATACTTAGACCACATTGTATATGGACAACTTGAGTCAAGGAGGATCGAGATTAAAAATATTACCATTATTGACACTATCGACGCTCATAATCAAAAGTGCAATCATATTTAATTATGAACATATGGCGCAAAAGCCCGATGTTTGACTAATATAAAAAATGACAAACCACGAGCACCATCGGTATGCACCACTTTCTGAGAAGCGTTGATCCATAGAAAAACACAAAGAATTAGGCGGAGCCAATAGTCTATTATAACATATGGAACCATCTCAATACCATGATATTTTCATGCAGAACACACTAACATAAAATACCTAAAATACACTTATGAGATTGATTCTAGGACGATTACATGCACCACTATATGATAAGTGTTTATTCACAAAACACAAAGAATTAGGCGGAGCCAATATTCTTTTATTCCTTATGGCACCGTATGATCGACAAGGCATTGTCATGAAGAAGACACTAACATAACATATGTAAAACTTTCACTAAAAAAAACGTACGCAAAACACATTTAGGAGATTGATTATTTACTCTCTCACCTCTCGAAGCCTTTGTCTATTGTTTAGGCTGAATGTATAGCTTGGTAGAGGTTGAAATATCTTCTTTTTAAGTGTTAAGGAAAATTTAGATATCAGATTCGAGGAGAAGGGATCTAATACTTTATAATGCATAATCATAATTAAATATATATTTCACAAAATAAAGTTATGTTTCAAATCAAATTATTGTAAACAAGCACAACATGGTAGAGAAACAAACACGTACGAGAAGTTTTTGAAAACGAAAAACATCTGGTCATCAGTCTAGCAGACCTTCCTTCTGTTAGTATATAAAAAAATCAATTACCATAAGTATTAGTAATAAACAAGATGAAACCCAACATATCATCACAATTTTGTTTCAACAAATTAGAAGTCAATAGATTCTCATAGCTGTATGTTAATAGATCATGATAATTGCACCAGCCGATAGACCTTCCTAAAGAGTATAAATTTTAGTAATATAACTTAAAGTTACAACAACTGAAAGGTTTCATGAGTATACTTCCACGTGATATAAAACATCATCCAATGATTGTAGAGTTTAACAATTAAGATGAACTATGAATACCAACAAAATGGGTTGTTCTTAAGATATGTCACCGATAATACCTGCTTTTCTATCAAAAGTGATCCGGTACCGTTTTGCTAAAATAATTTTAGAGTGATTATAAAATTGTGCTTGGTAGAAATTACCAATGAATTTAGGATTTTTACTTTTGAGAATTATAAATCTAAGAAAGTATTTTTTTTAGTATAATCCTTTGAAAATAGTTAGGTCTAATGAGTTCCTATGGTTTTCCTATATTGTAATTAAGTACACTTTTCTGTCGTTTCTTTTGGGGTTTTTGCGAGGAATTTTATTTGATTTCGTATTGATAGAATATAAGTACACACAACCTTGGAGCTTTCAACATGTATAAAAAAAATATGACCAATGAAGATGGCAAAACAATATTGTTTCATGACACGATAAATACAACAGAGCGAGAGCGTATGATTATTAGGTTGAAGATTGTGTTTAGTAGAGAGAGACAATGAAATCATGTGAATAAAATAATTAACCTAAAATATTGGGTAGTATGAGGATGCTTCAAGGAGGAATAACAACATGCTTGCTAAAGTTTTGTGGTGCAATTAAAATTATATTTTGTGAGGTGACTTGAAATAAACTGATGACGGGTTAAAATACTATTACTATGTACCATTCAAATATTCTTTTTTACTTTAGTAAGCTATGTGGAAAGAGAGTATAAATATATTAATATATCAGTACATACATTTAACATTAAACGACGTTCTAGAATATGTGACTGTTTTTTGGAAAATGTAAGAACACCTCCTCTCCCATAAACCAAAAGGTTCCACACTGATGATAATTTATCTATTTAAGGTAGTTATAGAATAGTATGGCTTAATTTTTCCTCTTTCCAGTATCTATGAAATCACAACTTAAGTTCATGAACATATTCAATATGGTAAAGACGATGCCCTCGCATTTGCGAGGGCCACCTTGCTAGTTTCACAAGAAATAAATGAATTTAGGCATAAAAAATGGCTTCATTTAAGAAACCTCCACGGATCGGCCTAACTGAAATATGCACATTGCACAAGAGGGAATCAAAATCAGTGGTGACATGTGCATGATAATGGGGGAGATCATGCAGCAACAAAAGGCATACACTCTGTGCACTTGGGTCATGCTCATGCAGCAGGAAAAGCCGAACAGATCGATGGACGTAGTGTTGATCTTTTTTCCTCATTCGTGTCGACGTTATCCACTGTGTATCCTCCGAGTGGTCGCAGCAAACATAGGCATCAAAGTCGCTGAAACAGCTAGCTATAGCGAACTGTTTGGGTGTGCCTTTAGGTGATGCATGCAGGGTCTACAATTTTTCTTTGTGCTTTTCATCCTCGATCTGCCACTTTCTTCTTGAGCTAGAAACGAAGTATGCAACAAAGTGCAGGGCTGCAGTCACAGCTCCTGTTCTGCACTGTAGTAAATTATTCAGGTAGAATATGGATCAATGAATCAGAATCAGTTCAGATTTCAGAGCCGTCTTGTTCAGAAAAGAGAAGAAAGATACAAGGAAAGAGGGTGAGAGGACGAGCCACGCACTCCCACAGACTGACAGACACAAAGGAATTAAAAGGTGTCCACAGACTTCACTCTCACCGTCGATCTGCCTGTCTGTTCACCCACAAGTCATCATTAAACAAATAACGTTGCGAGGGATTAACAGTATGTAACTACTAATTAAAAATGAGTTTTTTTAGAAGCACAAGTGCAGAACGTGTGATCAGAATAATAGGACCGGAGTAGCTCGAAAGCGAGACGTCACCAACCGAACCGAAAGGCCAAATCCAACGAAAGCCACCTTCCCCTCAGCTCCTCCACCACCACTTCCTCAATCACACCATCCTCCCCTCCTCTGCTCTCCACTACCTTCAGCATCTTCCTGCTCGCCGAACCGCCGTGGTCGTTGCCGGAGAAGAAGAGGAGGAGGAGGATGTCGGACTGGGGCCCGGTGGTGATCGCGGTGGTGCTGTGTTCGTGCTGCTCTCGCCGGGGCTGCTGCTGCAGCTGCCCGGGAAGCACCACTTCGTGGAGTTCGGCAACATGCACACCTCCGCCATGGCCATCCTCGTCCACGCCATCATCTACTTCGCGCTCATCGCCCTCTTCGTCATCGTCATCGTCATCGGAGTACACATCACAACTAACTAAGCTAGCCTACACCACACCGCCGACCTCCTTTTGAGTTCAAGCTCTTCTCCTTCTTCTTCGTCTCGGTTCTTTCTTTCTTTTTTCATCATCTGACTTGGTCGACCATGGCTCTATGTTCATCTCACTGCGGCTCCATGCTGCTAGCTACGTGATCATGTCTTTTCTTCCTGCGTAAGTGATTACCTATGTATGTACGTAGCTGCCTAATTAATAAAGATATGTTTAATTTTCGGCAGTATATTTTTGATTGGTTTGATTGGTTTGCCAGATGTCATTCTTCTGTTAGTCCTGATAAAATGAGAGGAACTGGCGATTCTCGAAAAATGAGAGCAACTGGCTACTTGTTGCATCGTCTACTCCCAAGCATGCAGCTGCTTAAAATTCAGAGTGTGCCTTTTTTAAGTTGCTCTTTTCAATTCTCAACTCACCAAAAGTTAGCTTCATCGACAAGGAAATTTGTAATGACTTGTTTTTTCTTTTGAGAAAATAATGGCTTGTTAATTAGTCCCCCTGCATTTCATGGTTTAGACCTCACTCTTCTACGTACTATTCTTAAAAGAAAAAAGATAGATGAGAAATTCAGTGTAGCTAGGTTTCTCTTTTCAAATCTGAACCCACCAAAAGTTATTAGCTACATCGATGAGGAAATTTAATGGTATAATTAAAGCTATTAGCTGCTTGATTCATAAACTTATATCTAATTTTCGGAGCATAGCATAATTAATTGGTTTTGTCAGCTGTCATTCTTCAGTAGTCCTGATTCATGAGATAAACTGGCTACTGGCATAGCTTTCTCCCGAGCATGCAGCTGCTTAGAATTCATAGGGTAGCTTTTGTAGGTTGCTCTTTTCAAATCTCAACCCACCAAAAGTTAGCTACGTCGATCAGGAAAGTTAGCTGCATTTCGTGGTTCAGAGGTCACTATTCTACATGTCAAGGTTCATGCGCTAAGCACTATTCAAAAAAACCGATCAGCCACTTATACACTTCAACACTACCCTTGAGATAGCAGGCAGGACAGGGTCGCCGTGAACATCGGCCGCGACTCGCCGGCTCGCCCATGTTCAGCCACAGATTCCTGGACCGAGGCTTACACCATCGAGGGGAGCAGCGGATTCGTGGTCTTGCCATGTTCACCTAGCAGGTTAGCACTTAGCGACAGTTTATCTGTGGCATTTATTCTATCGATTACATACTATTTGGTTACGACTACCTCCAGTATTGTATTGATCTAACACAAGGGAAGGAGACGAGGATGAAAATTAAGTTTGTATTATTCTTGCTTCTGTCCTTGTGTGGAGAAAATGAGATGTGCAATGCGTTTCAGTAAATTCCATCGTCATATTAATATAGAGGTTCCGTGTGCGAGACAGGAGACTGCGCCTCTCTCTGTACAAATACACAATTTTCTCATGATGGATTATCGATCTCTTGTGTAAATTCCTCGCGGACACGTTACCATCAGCAAGTTTATTTATGTGTCGTGCGTTGCACGTGCAAAGCAACTAGTATATATATATGAGTGAAATATCCGGGGAACATGAAGAATTTGGTAAACAACAGGATACTGCATACATCTATATCTTCAATCTTGACCGTCTTCATCATTCCTTTCAGCTCTTTATTGGCAGCCTTCATCGCAGTCATCTGTAAAATAATAAAAACACCTCAACATAAGTCCAGGGGCCAGAACCAGAATCCATCTGTCATGAACATCATAGGGAAACCAAGGTGACATACAGTTTGTTGGGCATCTTTAATCCCCTCTGATGCAAAGGCAACTTGGTCGAGATTATATGTCTGGTTGTACAGCATGTCACGCTGTCCTTCATACCTGCATCAAAAGCATATGAAGTATAAAACATTAGAGCACTAAACTAGTAGACTGCTGAAACAAAAGGAATGATTAAGTGCTACAGGGTAATCAGCTCCACTAAACTAATGCCTGGATTAGCTTGTAGGAACAACAGAGTTCCGCTTCTGTCCTGCCTACATTAGCGTCCATGTTACTCCCTCCGATCCATATTAGTTATTGCTGATTTTACTAGGCAGTAGTAACCAACTTGCTGCCCTCTTTCCAAATCAGTAAATCCTAGAGTTCCTATCAAGCAGCCAAGAAAGATAAGAGTGCAGCATCTAACTAGAGAGGAAGTTTGTTTGAAACAAGTACAAAAATGATCTATATTAATTAAAATAAGAACATTCAGGTGGCATAAAATGAATCGTGCTAACTAGATAGGAAGTTTGTTTGAAACAAGTACAAAAATGATCTATATCTCTCATCTGGGCTCGAGCCTATATCCCTCCGCTCCGTCCTTGGACCACACCGAGCAGGTCCGGGTAGGCGACCTGCTGCCATGTCAGTCCACCTTGTCCCACTGCATATGGGCCCCTCCGGCGGTCGCCACGTGGAACGTCGATAACAAATTTCCTCTCCCGTACTGGAAGACGATTTTAGTAGCAGTATTTGAGTACTAAAAAAAAAAGTAGTAGCAGTATTTGAGGAAAGAGCCGTGCAAGTGTATACGGCCCGTACGGTCCGTGCTGTCCGGATCTCCATTAGTCCACTAGCACCTGTGTTACATTTAGTTAAGTGATGTTCATAAGCATTTTCCCAGTGGTCCAACGTCCAAGCAAATACTTTTTCTCTTATACGACGATTTTTTTTAGGGAGACAGCACATTTGGATCTTACCAAATGCAGAACTGAATCTCGGTGGGTTTGCATGGCCGGGAATCGGATTCACGTCGCCGCAGCAGCAGCAGCAGCAACAACAAACAACACAGCAGCATCTCATGATGCCAAAAAACCACACGAAGCATGTAGGAAGAAGGGCCAACGGAAAACCACAGTTCCGTTTTTATTTATTTTACACAACCATGTCTACAGAACATGCCGATCCCTGCATCCGCTTCACTTCTTCAGCACACCCATTATTTGAGTCATCATTCTCAACTCTTCGGCATTATGATGGGAGATCAGTTCTCGTGATCCCACAGCTCGGATGCACTCTTGAACGGCCCGTGGGTCTTGTTCACGAAGAGCTCCTCCCCGGTCAGGACACGCTTCTGCAAGACAACAGCTCATTCACGTTACTAGATCAGACGGAAAAAAACGGCTAATTTTTTTCTTACTCGACAAGATTTGTAGTTTTTCAAAGTGCAGCTCAGTATCATTCATATTACTAGATCAGATGGAAAAACGGCTAATTATTTTCTTACTCGACAAGATTTGTAGTTGTTCAAGTGCAGTACAGTGTTTAACAACTAGCTGCCGCAACAAACAGATCAAACGATGCTCTATCTGAACACCGCATTGTTTTTGCGCACTAAGCAGGCTTTTGCCTGCAAGATACCCTGAAGAAACGACTAAACACCGCATCTCATGTCACGTTCTCTCACCTCATCTTTGATGCTGCACAGGACCTGGAAGTCCTCTTCAGGGATCTCCCATCCAAACACCTGGATGTTCTCCTTGATCCTCTCATCTTTGCTTGATTTGGGAAGGACACTTGTTCCCCTCTGGAGAGCCCACTTGATGAGCACCTGCCCTGGGTTCTTGTTCAGTTTGTTTGCTACCTGCAATTAAATGATTAAGTAGAGCGGTAAATACTTGTAATTTTACAAGCAAGAATTCAACCCAAAAAAATATGTGTTCACTATCTATGAACAAAAATACCTTTTCCACTACCGGGTCATGAGCGAGGTTCTTCTCTGAAGAACCCAAAGGGGAGTAAGCCTGGAAAAGGAACATAAGGGAAACAAGAATATCCTTAATCCCATCTGTTCCGAACGGAGGATTCTAAGATATCACATCAGCGAGGTCATCTCTTTTTGAGAAGAAATAACTTACAGTAACATGTATTCCGTGCTTCTTGCAGGCCTCGAAAATCTTATCGTTCTTCCAACCAGGGTGCATTTCCATCTGTCAAGTTAAAGTAAATAAAGGGTCAGAAAGTTATTTCAGTATGTTGGACTACTGATCAAAGCTGAAAGTTCGCAACCTGGCATACTGCCGGTGTGATATTTGCAGATCTCAGCAGCCGGTTGAGCTTGGTCACTGTGTAATTACAGACACCAATGTCCTTAACTAGTCCATCTTTCACAAGATTTTCCATTTCCTTCCATACTCCCTCCATGTCAAATTCTAGCACTTCCCCAGCTTCCGGAGGCTGGTGTGCCCCATCTTTCAGTCGGAACGGCCAATGGATCTGTATCCATTAAGCAAATGAGTTTTTGTTCCAAAAGCTTTACAAGACCTCCACGAAATTAGATGGTTAATTACTGACCATTATTTTGCATAAATAAGCATCAACAAACTGAACTAACAGCTAATTTCGTACTGTCTAGTGGCTGAGCCAGGGTGTTAGTTAGCACCCACCCTTGCACCGTGTGTACAGTAGTATTTAAGCAGTGTACACATATGTGTCGAGTGGTGAAGGGCGTAACCGCACTATGTAAGGCTAATTCGAGCATGTCTGTCTAATGGAACACGCACGCGGGGTGTAGCGAGCTCTAAGAAAACTGAAGTGCCATAAGATAACAGGCATAAACAAAATAAGGCACTAATTTTTGTTTCTTACAAGGTAAAGATCGATGTAATCCAACTGTAAATCCTTTAGTGTGTTCTCTAATGCTGGTCGCGCCCTCTCAGGAACCAAGTTCGTGCACCTAAAGCAGACAAACATAGATCAAAATTCACATACTACATACACACAATAGGTTACAGACATCATGAAGGGACAATCTATTGTTATGCACACAAGTACCATAGTTTTGACGTCACAAAAAAATCTTTCCTGTCGATTCCAGCTTCCATTGCAGCTTTAAGCCCTTGGCCGACCTGAAATCAGGAGAGGATGTTTGTATACATTTCGACTGCTAGGCTAGTGCAGAAACAGAGTTTTGCTTTGATGTATATACCTCCTTTTCTATGCCGTATTGAGCAGCTGTATCCACATGCCTGTATCCAGCCTGCAGTAATCATATATTCAGATTACGATTGTTAAGAGTTCTATCGGTTACTGTATTGTAACATTGTTAGAGTTCTACCTGGACCAAGAAGCTGCAGTAACCGTGAACACAGATTCCCAAGAATCTTGCAGCTTCTTGGTCCAACGGTAGCATGGTGATATTAGATTTTTTTTTTTAAATAATATTTTTTTGAACAGAAATTCGGAAAATAGCGCGCGTTTTCCAGAAATTTGGAAAATAGCGCGGCGTCGGCAGCGGCCGGACCGAAACAAAGGTTTCGGCACGGGCCAAACCGAAACCATTAGGTTTCGGCACGGCCAAAGCCGAAAGGCCGCTGAACTGCATGCACGCCTGCCTTCCGCGTAACGGCGGGACCGACAGGCCAGTTTCGGCTCGGGCCGTGCCGAAAGTACCATTTCTCCCGCCATTTTGTTCCCACCATTTTCCTCCCGCTCTTCTTCTCCCGCCATTTTTCTGCCGTGCCTAATTTTGCCGCCAAACTTGCTCCCGCCTATTTCTCCCGCCAATTGGTCTGTGCTCGTCCTATAAAAACCCCGGGAGGAGATGTCGAGTTGGTAAGCATAGTCCACTCACTCGAACATGTCGAGATACAATTCAGATGGTAGTTTCCCGGCAGGAATGTCGGCACTCCTTTTGAAGTTTACGGCCGAGTTCAAGGTAGACAATAAGGAGATCCCATTCGAAGATATTGTTAGTCATCCACCTCATCTCCGTGAGCTATCAGCGAAGCTAGCTAGGCATGGGTGGCCATGGAGGAATTACAACGAAATAGAAAAAGAACTCATGAGGCTGCATGCTAGGTGGCAGAAGAAGAAGCTAACATATCCCACTGAAGCATATATGTTGGATGCTTTTCATCATCCGATGTTATGGGTCGAGGAGAGCGAGGACGAAGATGATATCTTCATGCCCACTGAAGCGAGCAAGAGAGCTGCAGCAGCGGCGGCGGCGTCGAAGGGCAAGGGTGCAGCGTCGTCGAAACGCAAGGCTGAAGCATCGTCGAAGGGCAAGGGTGCGGCGTCGTCGAAGGGCAAGGGTGCAGCATCGTCGAAGGGGAAGAGTGACGCGGGAGGCTGTGTCGATGGTAGATGACTTTTCTTTTTCAATTTATGTTGTGTTGTCGCTACTACCAGTTTTCTTGCTGTCTGTGTAAGTTGCAATGTTTGTTTAATAACCTGTGCCGTACAACTTATTTTTCTCTGATATGTCTCGTACATAGATAATAATATGTCTCATACAAACATAAATATGAATATGTCTGACATAGAAATTAAAACATAGTTCGGACACATACAAATTAAACCATACAAATTCACGTACAAATTAAAACATAGTTCGGACACATACAAATTACAACATAGTTCGGACACATACAAATTAAACCATAGGGATACACACATAGAAATTGGAATGTAGTGCTAGCCACGTTGGCCACGTCCTCGGTTCCTCGGTTTCCTCGACTTCCTCGACCACGCACAGATCAGGAATGACTGCAGGATCAGGATCAGGTCCTAGGCCGTATTTGGGACAATACTTCTCTCTATGCCCAAAAAGATTGCAAAGTAAGCACTGTCTAGTACATCCACCAGCTTCAGACTCGTCCATATCATTCCGGATTCGACGCGAGTTCCGTCTTCCTCTGCTAGTTCTCATAAGAGCAGGATCCGGAATATATTCTCGTTCCATCTCATTCACCTTGTTGAAGTTGCCAACTACTCTAAATCCTGTCATCTCCCCGGTCCAAGTTTCAACCACAGCCTCTTTCATGAAATACGGAGAGACAAAACTGATTGGGTTCATCCCCAACTGGCCAGAAACAGCAAGGACATGAGAACATGGGAGGTGAAGCAGTCTCGGTTTGTTGCACGTGCACTCGCACGTTGGGGGTGCAGTAGCACTAATTATGACCTCATGGGTTTTCAGCTCACCCGCACCAAATCGTGAGGTTGGTAAGCGTACCTCGTACCTCGCTTCTTCATTACCAATACGAATCACCGTGTGCATCCGTGCCTTCTTTATCTTCTTGTCCATGTACTGTCTTATCTTGCGGCAATAAGGTGTGTTGGGGTAATACTCAATATGCTCGACGGCTTCACGACGTCTATCTCTGAAATACGTCAATGTTCCGTGCAAAATACCCTCCACCAGTGCTGTCAGTGGCAAACTCCTATTCCCTCTGAGTACAAAATTATACACCTCAGCTAGGTTGGTAGTCATGATGCCGTACCTTGCTCCATATTGGTCGTGCAACAGAGACCACTTCACGGGAGGCTCCTTCTCTATCCACTCTTCAAAATTTTTGATTCGTTTTCCCTTCTTTCTCTTCGTACCAGGAGGGTCAATTCCAGGCAAGTCACACAACCCAACAGGCTCTGAATCTGTCGTATTTGCCGCAGTACCCTGTGTCGCATCACCCTGTGCCGCAGTACCCTGTGCCGCAGCAACCTGGGCCGCAGCTACCTGCGCCGCAGCAAGCTGTGTAGCTACCGCTTGTGCCTGCGCAGCTTTCCTTTCCTTCACCTGCTGCCCAGTGAATTCAGTCAGTCTTTCCCACAGAAACTGATACTTCCTCTCTTGATTCTGATTGCACAGTCTTTTAAACAGATTCATCAGCCTTTTACTCTTAAAGCATGAGTAAAAGTTAGCGCCGAGATGACGCATACACCAGCGGCTCTGCATGTCAGTCCATGGTGCTGGTTCATCCTCGGTGGGGTGCTGCAGTCGCTTTATAGCCTTAAGCATACCAGGATGCCTGTCGTGAAGGATGCACACATTTGGTCGAGTCTTCACAACTGCCTTTTTCAATTGCCTGAAGAACCATATCCAGCTCTCATAATTCTCACCCTCGACGAAGGCGAAGGCAATCGGGACGATCTGCCCATTGCCGTCCACACCTATTGCGGTCAGGATCTGCCCCTTGTACTTGCCTGTGAGAAACGTGCCGTCCACGCAGAGCACTGGACGACAATGGGTAAAAGCTTCGATGCAAATAGCGAATGAGAAGAACAGTCGGCCGAATACACCATATTGAGGAAATTCCGGGAACCGTTGTAATTCTACTAAAGCATATGTGCCAGGATTCCTCTCCTTCAATGTGCTAACAAGACGAATAACATTATCATAAGAGTCATAGAAAGACCCAAACCTCTCCTCTAGAGCCTTCTGCTTAGCTCTCCAGGCCTTTCCGTACTTAATGGTGGTATTCCATCTTGCCTGAACTGTATCTATGATGTGCTTTGCTACCATGTCTTTCTTGTTCACTATCTCACTGAACAAGAGACGTGCAATGAGAGTTGACGTTAGGTTTGGGTGATCTGTCAGCAAACTATTAATTTCACATGTGTGTGGCACGACGTCTGTCACCACCCACACCACGTCATACTTCGGCAAGTGACCATGCACCCGTGACGGACAACCAATGTCAACACAGCTCATTGTCAAATATTGCCTATTTGACACGTCAGTGCGGAAAACCCTTTGCGTGGACAATGCCCACTGAATCACGGCTTCCCTTAACTGTTGCTTCGTGCTGTACTGAGCCCCGATTTGAATGTTATTCATGTGGTACTCCCAGGACGATTCATGGACATCAGGCACGGCCGTGATGGCAGAGTTGTCCTGATTCCAGTAACTGGGAATAGGCACATCTTCATCATTGTTTTCATCAGAATCATCAGAATCAATATCTTCTGCGACGCCATCCTCCTCGTCTTCCGCCAATATCTCAGCCTGTACTGTACCTTCGTGCTCATCCGCATCAGCCTCCCCAATTTGGGCAGGTCCTGCTGACAGTGCTGGTTCATAATGAAGAGGAATTTCTGACAGTGATGGTACATAGCCAACAGGAATTTGAGCATGTCCTGCTGACGGTGATGGTTCATAGCCAGAAGGAATTTGAGCATGTCCTGCTGACGGTGATGGTTCATAATGACCAGGCATTTGGGCACAATACGAACTAGTTGCTTCACTAGTCTCTCCAGTCTGAACAGCACCGCCACCTATTTCAAAATTATTCTGCTTCAGAACAAACGACACTAGGACTTCTGGTTTTGTCCCTCGGCGTTTGCATGATGCTAGCCAAGAAACCCACTGATTTGTCCGATCAAGCGGCAACAACTCCCAGCGAATATTTGACCGGGATTTGGTCCATACCGACTGCATCCTAACAGTCCAGTAATTAGGATCATACCCAAAATTCACCGTAAAATACCACTGGACACCGCCGATTTTCACTTTCTCTGGCTCTGTCAACTGAATCTCCACATTTTCAAATTCACTAAGATCAACCCCTGACTCAGATGTACGGACTGTACCGGCACCGTAGTGCACAACAACATTGACCACTTCCATTACCTAAACAAATTTATTCAATCATTAAATACTCCACAGCGGATATATCTAAATATTACGATACATCTAACTGACAACATACACTAATCCTAAAAATCTAGAGATTAGGGTTTACCCTTGACGCGTGCGTAGCTCCCGCTGCCCGGCTTCAATCTAGCACCACCACCGCCGCACCACGCCTCTAGCATCCCCAACACCGGCACACACCACCACTATGCACCATTGTTGACCACCATTGCTCCACCTCCACTCCCCCAAACGCCTCCACGAACAACTATCCCATCAGTAGATCGATGATGCCCTAACCCTCCTCTACTCTATTTCTTGATTGAGGATTTTTTGGGGGTAAAATCGCTGCTGTTGTCCTGGAAACGGAAGAAGGAGAGGAGAAGGACTGGTCGAGTGAGAGAAAGAAGAAGATGGGCTTCGAAGGAGGACAGGCCACCTCTTTTGGTCTGCCTGCTTTCGGCACGGGCCGTGCCGAAAGGCTTGGTTTCGGCACTAGCCACGCCAAAAGAGGTGGGCCACGCCTGCCGCTGCGCAGGCCGACATTTAGCTGGCCTGTTTCGGTGCCGGCCGTGCCGAAACCAGTTGTTTCGGCACGGGCCGTGCCGACGCCGCGCTATTTTCCGAATTTCTGGAAAACGCGCGCTATTTTCCGAATTTCTGTTTAAAAAAATATTATTTTAAAAAAAATTCGTGATATTACCTCTTTGATGGCTGCCTGAACAGAGTGAGCAGTGTCCGAGCTGGCTCTCCAAGTGCCTAACCCAACGGCCGGCATGGCATGCCCGCTCTTGAGAACAAAGTGGTCTTGCTCTCCCTGCCCCATCGCCTTTGCACTCGCCATAATCTTGCCACTCTGAACCTCTCTTCAAACACACTTCTGATGGCTTCTCCTTCCTGGTAGTCTTTCTGGGCAACTTCTTTATTCCAGTGAGGAGACATGGGGCTTCGCACTTCAATATATAGGGAGAAAGTTCTAGGCAGAGATGCCACGTACACTGGAATCCATGGACAGATGGCGAGAGGTCTCTGCCCAGCGAACCTGTGTGTCCCATGCAACGGTGCATGGAGTACGGGTTGCACTGGTAGAACTCCCCAGAACACCCATAGGTGGCCAGCAACACAACAAAAATTATCAGTTCACTGATTCTGATGGCACCAGAAATAAACATGCTTACCAGCCGTCTTTCTCTGGATGATGCCCAGCAAAACTTGCTTAGACCCCGGCAGGCAGAAAGGTTTGATTGCAATGTTAGAATACGTGTACAACACGATTAGAGATAGATTCGGTTTTGTATGACTTGACTTGTACTCCAATCCTCTCTACCTCCTTGTACCACTATATATATCCCACGAGGGTCCAATCAATATAACAACAGACATTAGGGTTCCACAAAATTCACATGGTATGAGAGCGGTTAGTCTCACGACGCCGACCTTAGTACCTCCCACCACTTCCGCATCGCACGCCGCCCCCGGGAGATCAATCTCCTCTCCTCGGGGGCGCGGCACCCGGTTTCGATCAATGATCGGATCGGTTCTTAGATTCAATTTCGAGTTCATAAATTAGATTAGATTTCCGAAATTCCCAATTCTTAGATTAGATCCAAATTAGCAAAATAAATCCCTAGCTTCTCGATCCTCGTCCGGCAAAAATCTGTGCAAAATCTGGCCACCATGCGCTGCTACATCGACCGGCGCTCCAAGATCCGCTGGACCTCCCAGCTCCGTCCACCATGCAGGATGCGTGCAAGATTCATCGGTGGCGCACGGCTGCGGTCGGAGGAGCTGACTCGGCGCTCGCTATCATCGCGGCCACGCACCGGCGTCACTAGCGCCGTCATGCGTCTGGACACGCGCACGCCGACGCGAAAACCTGGGCCGAGTCCTTCATCGGAAGCTCAAGCTAGCGTCATCAACAGCCAAACTCAACACCCGATCCACACCAAACAGTGCACATCCATGCACTAGAAGACAAGAAGGAGACGAGGGTATACACGAGCCGATCTCATGATGTGCTAGTACATCTGTACATGTATGTATGCCATCATAAACAGCTTGGGAACACTGCATCAACTCCACGAAGCGCCACTCCACCGAGCGACGTCGACTCCATCGACCTGCACTGCACCGAGCCGATCTACGGCACCTCCGCCGAGCTGTACGACTACATCAAGATCTTCGTCGAGTTCTACATCGCCAACACAATCATCGCCAAGGTCTACATCCACGTGATCTTTTGCCGCCGCCGCTCAAAAACACGCCGCCGCCGCACAATGACAAAACCCGCCGCCGCCGCCGCAGATCCCTGCCGCCGCTGCCGCACAATGACACAAAAACCCGCCGCCTGCCTGCCGCCGCTCCCAAGCGAGTCGCTGCCGCACGCCGCCAAAAACCAAAACCCCGCCGCAGAAACCCTGCCGCCGCCGCCCCAAAACTTCGCCGGCGATCTGCTAGGGCGATCGCACGATCGCCTCGCCCGCCTGGTAAAAACCCCGCCGCCGCCGCAGAAAACCTGCCGCCGCCGCCCAAAAACCTGCCGCCGCCGCAGAAACCCTGCCGCCGCCGCCTCAAAACCCAAAACCGCGCAAATTTTTTTTTTGCGCCTTCGGCTCTATCGGCTACACCGACCGCGACAATCTCGACCACGGCTACATCACGCTCGGCTACCTTGACATCAACATCGTACACACGTCTACAGCAACACATCGGCAACAACTCCAGTCAGCAGCGTCCGCGTCGTCACTTGCGTCCACGCCACTCCCGCTGTGACTGCGGGAGGGAAGAGAGGAAGAGTATCAGAGACGTAGTTGATGATGACGGAGAGGAGGAACGACGAATGCGCAAGACTTCAAATCCAGTCGCAATCGTCCGCTTCACTCCCGCTACGACTGAGGGGGAATGTTAGAATATGTGTACAACACGATTAGAGATAGATTCGGTTTTGTATGACTTGACTTGTACTCCAATCCTCTCTACCTCCTTGTACCACTACTAGTAAATATGCCCGTGCGTTGCAACGGGAAAACATACTTCAGTTCGAATAAAAAACATGCACATGTCCTTTGTTGCAACGAACAATAAAGACAAATATACAAATTTTGCTCAAATGTTCTGTTTTAGAATGAGCATCAGCTCATGTTGTTGTCATCTGGTCTCAGTCTCGTCATCTATAATTGACATGATGTTGGAACGACTCTGACTATAGAGAAGTATGGCCGATGTACGATCAAACAGTTGCAAACGTTCTTAGACAAATATCGAGTTGGTATAAAAAAATGTAATTGCAGTTGTCAAAAATAAAACAACCATCTTGGAAATTTATTTTAACATTTTTTAATTTTTGTATATTATGCTTCACAATTAATGTACAATATGAACCACAACAATATGGATGTTTTCCTGAAAATATGCTCTGTACGAGCGTATTCTCATAGTAACAAAAGATCAGATAACAATACAAACTTGGCCAAAATCCAGTTTGACATGTTGCAGGCTTTCAGCAGAAGAATGATTTTTTAAAAACCATCATGTACGTCACTTTCAGCACTTGAAGTTTCACTTATGCACACAATAGCCCGGAGAATAAAAAATCCTGCAACTCCTTCACACGGCCATACCATAGCACACAATGCACAATGATTGTCAACAGAAAAAATAAAGAAAATCACACCCAAATATAGTTAAACTGTTCTACTCCCTTCGTTCGTAGAAGGATGTCACATTCAACTTCAAATTTGCATGTATCTAGACATGATTTAGTGTGTAGATACATGTAAATTTGAGATTGGTTGTGACATCCTTTTGTGAACAGATGGAGTAATAAAAATCAAGATAGATGGTTTCACTTTATTACTCCATCAGATTGCATGTCATTTCAGCAATGATTTGAATTGGCTATTCAGCTTTTCAGATATGAATGCCAAGCAAATAAATTAAACTTCTTAATGAGCTAATGAGAGGTAGTTACGACTACAATGCCATTTTGGCCGCTACAACTTCAGTCTTAGCACTTGGGATAACTCTGCTACACGTTTGAACTGGAATGTCGTGGAATATGGCAACACTTAAACGATTTCATAATACTCAGCAAGCATTTCCAGAAAGGGCATTTTATCTCAGTCCGATGGTGGAGCTGGTATAGAAGTGTTGGATTTGACAACCAAATTCTTCTATTCCTCATTGAATTATTAGTCTTTTTAAGGCTGCTTACTAATGGACGAATACACCATCAGTGAAAAAATCAGCTATCGTTTGTTTACAGCTCAATAAAAAGTGTGAATGAGATTATTAGTTTCACTTTTACCCAGCCGCCGTCCGTATTTGCACGCGAGAACAGCACCTACAGCAAGCAGCAACATACAACAGGATACATGACAGCAAGCAGAGCGCCAGAGCGAGCACTCACAACGAGCGGAGCAAGCAGGGGTCTGACGCCCAAAATACGTCCTGGTGCCACCTCTCCTCCATGTCATGACTCATGCGGCAGCTCATCGTTGACAGGCGACGCCTCGTCTTGCCCGCCCACTCCTCGGCGACGAGCCACCGAGCGCGTCCTTGCCTGCCGGCTCTACCTCGGCGCGGCTAGGGTCATCCCGGCAGTCGTGCGGCGTACCAAAGTTGTGCCCGGCGGCTTGCTACTGGCTATAAGTGCTAAACGGCGAGTCTTTCGGTTGGCTCCTCGACAAGACGACATCTCGTCATCTCGTATATCTATGCGATGCCGGCGACGAGTATCCCTGTGTTGTGCCCATCCGCACGCGCGGCTCCAGCTCGGCGTCGAACAACCTGTCCGTCCTGACCACCACGACGTGTCCATCCCTCACTATCATCTCCGCGGCGTCCGCGTTCTGTGGGCACAGCGCTGAAACGGGCAGTTCATGTACTTTCTCTTATGCCGGCGAATCGTGCATGATCTTTTCCTCCACGAAGCACGACGAAGTCTCTGTTGTCGATGTGCGCCCACTTGAGCGCCGTGCCGCCGAGCGAGATATGTGTGGAATAATTTGTCGATGGATTCCCGTGCCAGCAGCGAGGAATCGAGGACGGTAGGCGGCGCGTCCGTGTGGGTTTTATTGAAGCAAAGGACGGCCGAGTATGGATTTCGTGATGGTTTCCGTTTCAAATACTTATTCTAAACTGGACGGCAACCAGGACATACTACCACGGACGGATCGGCGATCAGAAACGATGGAAGAAAAGAAAAAATTGAACCGGTATGTTATGTGACTTATGGGTGGCAGTGGTGGGTAATTTACATCAACTCTAGGGGCAATTTCAATGACGTACGAGAAGAAGCCTTAATACTTTTATTATTAGGTATAGATATATATCCCCACGAGGGTCCAATCAATATAACAACAGACATTAGGATTCCACAAAATTCACATGCAAGTCAGTCCTGACAAACTTTCTACGGTATCATTCACCCAATGTTATTTCAAACTAATTCTGAATTTACAACTTGATTAAGTTACAATTGACAGCCCTTGCTGCTGCTAATCCATAGATACTGATGGCGTTCATCTTACACATGTACAAAGTACAGACTACAACAGTCTATTTACTCTACAGAAATTACTAAACGAGAAACTGCAGTAATTTCTGATTTTCCCAAATACTCCCTCCGATCCGAAATTTGTGTCGCCAGGTTGTACAAGTTTTGTACTACGCCAGCACAGTTTGTGCGACAGGTTTTGTGGACCGGAGGGAGTACAAAATTCCATCCCTTGCTGATTCAAAAGTGAGGCTCAAACATTGCCAATATGGTTATGGACTTTGGGGGCGCCGTAAAGTAACCAAATCACTTGGTCACATCACTCGATTGGTCAATATTGCTGCTGCTGCTGCTGCTGTCATCCGAATTCTGTACTTCTGTTCTACCTCCCTCTAACTGGGATACTTCTAGCTGAGATACTTCAGGTGGTGTGGGGACCTCTTCAGCAGGAAGCTCATCCTTGATTTTCTGTAGTCCAGTGTACCGAGCAAGATCAACCCATTGCTGCAGAAAACAGAATGGTAATTACTAAGGAGAAAGGCAGAAGTACCAATATGTGTTTGGGTTAGGGACTTTAAGTGGTATTGTGTTGTGCGTGTAACCATATCACTTGCTTGAAAGATCAAAACCCATGCAGATTAATTCCTAGGATAGCATTCAAGCACTATACAAATATTAAGGAAGTTCGAAAAATGCAAACTAACAGAGGACTAACTCACAAATAATGAAAAGATGATGATTACCTCGCATCATCATAAACTTTTTGTCTGAGTGCTGAGCTAGCAGCACTATATGAAATAAAATATTGGATGAAAATTTTGAATGGACATTACTCTTCTCCAGTTTTTCTTTATGAAAAGTTATGTTGCTTAGGGCAAAGAACTTGAGAGTGTTCTGTTTGTTTATTGTAAACAGATCGAGAGTGCAATACGCTACCAGCAACTAAAAACATGAAGAAGTGCCCAACCTGTGTTCCCAAGTATGAGTTGACTGTCCTTGCAACAAAGGACAAGAGACCAGCAACAAGTGGCTGATTATAGCGAGTTGCCATGCTCTCTCCTAGCCGATGCTCCAATAAGCCAGCAATGATCTTCAAAAAAAAAAAAGATAAATCATCCCAGAACTAATATAACGCATACACTGCATTCTGAATTTACTAGATATGATCTCCTAGTATAGCAGTGACTGCAAAATCACTTCCACAAGCTACCAATGGGTCAAGTTTTCATTAGGACCCGCTGAAAAGGCAGTAAAGCTAGGTTTAGGTCTATTTCACATACAGACAAGCATTACCAATATACTAAAATATATGACATATTACCACATTCTGGAGCACTGGTTGCAAATAAGCAAAAATGTTTCAATTTCCTGTTGAACTGTGACTTCAACACAGAGAAGGGTTTTTTTATTAAAAAAAATAACACAGAGAAGGTTATTTACAAGCAGTACATTTCAACAGTGCCTAACTTACGCCTGGAAATACTATAGATACTTCTGCAGCACAAAAAAGCAACCTGACTAATCAGGGTTTATGATGGTTTGTTAGAGACTTCGGGTGCCATTCCGCTAGTAAGAGCACATTGAAGTAAATATTTCATACTTTCATAACTAAACATAACCTAGGCCTTTCAACTGAAAGCAATTAAGCAAATCAAATAATTTACCTGATACCGTAAATTTGCTGATGTTCCAAGAAAGCAACTATAAACAGCTGCTGACTTCAAAACAGGAGCTCTCTTTCGCTTTGCTTCCACACTCACTGAAGGTTTCAGCACTCCTCGAACAGCATACAGGAGATCTGAGGAAACACCAGCCCCAACACTAGAGATAAACCCGACACCAGCAAGTTTCAAACCACCAACTATCACTGCTGCAACCCTCTGGTTCATATTCCAATTCTGACCAAAGACATTCTTCTGGAACGCGTTATCTGGCAATGATCCCAAAAGGCCTTTGACAAAGTCCAAACTCTGACCAGAGTCATTATCAGTATAAGAAAGGACTGAAATAGTTGGAGCAGGAAGCCACACTGTAAAGAAATCGACAACCGAGCCTCTGACAGTATCAGTGATGACATAGTCAATTTCTTCAAAAAAAAGGCCTTTCCGTCTTTCGTATTGTGCTAGCAGAGTGGTTGTAATTGATATAGCCTCTTCAATGGCTAATCTTTGAAGGAATTTGGGATCTGCCAGCAATCTTTCCCGGAAACCCTGCAGAAGTCAATTGACCTCATTAATTTTAGTATAAGAGAATTGTATTTATCAATAACTTACAATGGTTATTCTGTTTCTAAATCAATGGCAGCATGTGATTCAAAGAGGGGTTTACAGAAACATACATTAGATAAACTAACAAGATAGATGGAAAGGACAAGGAAGCAAAACAAAATTAATGCAATAGTTTCTTACTTGGAATCGGTGGATCAGTTCAGTCATAACAGGGTATTTCTCGAGATCAAAGAAGTTCTGCAATATCTCAGGAGAAACAACTCCAAGATCTATTCCTTTCTGAAGATCCTGCAATAATTCAGTATAAGAATAGAATTAGCCAAACAAATATGAAATACCGGAATGTTCTATCTACAGGAGTCTTTTTACTAATACAGCTCTGACCATGGTTTCATTAATTACCTGAGGTAAAGCTTCAGGCCTCCTGCCAGCAGCATTCATAACTCTAGCAATTTCAGCACGGTCGAAGCAGTTTCTACTGCAAGGTTTAGCCGCTGAATACCATAAAAAATCAGCAACTGGAATTTCACCTTCCCTCCTTATACTTTGTCTTTCAGGATCAAGAAGTACCACGACTTGGTCTTTCTTTGATATCTTTTTAGATATTCTGGCAGGCACACCAATTCCTCGTGACCCATATATAAGATGGCTTGCACCCGCCACAACAATTAGCATCCCTTTAGGACCTCGATCTTTAAGTTCTTTCATAATTATCTGAGACATGGTATAGTCATCAACCACTCTTGCCTGTGCTGATAAATATGAGTTCGGACCAAAAGCAGAGTCGCGAGTTGATGTAATCTTGTCTATCAATGACCGGCCAGAGATAGATGTAAAACCAGAAATGAAGCCCGAGCCTGCTGGAGGAGCATACTCCTTTCTTTCTGTTTTTGAAAGACCACTAATCCCCTCTGCTTGAACAGTTCTTTTCACCTGCTCAGTAAAGAAAAAAAAATCATTCATATAAAATACAGAAAAAAGAGTCATGGGCTAAACAGAACGTACACTATAACAGTACAGAAGAAAATCGTATCATGGTTTCCGAATTAACTCATATAAAACTTTACGCTAAGTTGTCTGGGTATACAATACTTGATAATGACATGCCTGCTAAGCACTTATGCAGGATGCAGCAAGGAGTAGAGAGACTCTTTCATGGGATGTGGCACAAGAATTAAATTCTATAGCATGGAATGTAGATTAACGTGTGTGCATTAAGGATAAACTTTGCAGGTGTCAAAAATTAGAAGACTTGAATAGCTGTTGCAGCATGATGCAAAATTGTCAGAATTTTCCATGTGCTGTTGTATAGACAGTAAACAGAATATTCAGATCACCTGCAGTGGGGTTCCACAAGCAACAAGCTTAATTCCATTGTCACGACAGAAATTCAGAAGAGGTTCATACTCCTGCCAGCGCTCTGCTGGCCAGTGCAACGTGTACGACTTTAAGATGCTGCCATCAATCCTACATAAAGCATATGCTTGTAAATAATATGTAAGTCTCAGCTGGAAGATGAAATCAATGTTAGGACTTCCATAAAATTTATGTGCTTTAAAATCCTCTAACTAAAATTGTGGTTAGGAATACTATGTTGTTAACTCGAAGCATAGATGTAACTTAGAGGAGTTGCACTATTTTTACAATAAATGTTAGGCATCAAGGGGCAAAAGATCTAATTAAATAAACATCTTGAGAAAAAACAGAATACATGGAATATAGTACAGTAACATAGTAGATGGTTTAACAGTAATAGCTACTTAATCACACTTTTTGTTCTGAACCGCCAATGTTCGAAGCAGGAGGTACGCGACACTGTTGTTCGGCATGATCCTCGCAATCTTAATCACACTTTTTGCTAGTGGCGGATATGCCATTATGTTCCTACTATAAAGTTACAAGACAGTAAATTCAAGAGACCATCAATGAAGATGGAAATTAGAGAGATCAGACTTCACTTCTACACACACTAATCTCCACAACAAGCGTCATGTCAACAGAGCTAAAAATTGTGACAATTTCTCATCATGCAGTTGCAAACAGGTAAACATGCTGTCGGAAGTAGTAATTGTCTGGATAGCTAAACCATTAGCTGGGAGAGCAATGCACCTTCCGCTCATGAACTGGTCGAGCTGCTGCTGGAGGTCGCAGGGGAACGCCTCGAGCGCGAGCGCCAAGCTCCTCTCGGCCTCCTTGCAGCGGCCCGCGAGCTTCGTGACGATCTCGAGCTCGAGCACGCGGTCGTCGGGGTCGGGCACCAGCTCGGCCTCGCCGAGGTACACGACCCTCGCGGCCGCCAGCTTGTCCCACACCCGGGCCTTGGCCTCCCTCCCCACCGCCTGCGGCTCACGGATGACGGTCGCGTCGTACACCCTCGACGTTGGCGACTCGTCGGGCTCCGCCGGGGGAGGCGGCGGGGTGGGGGTCGGAGGAACGGTGGTAGGAGGTGCTGGGGCCTCGCCATCGGTAGCCGCGGCGGCGGAGGCGAGCGGGCGGAGGACGGCGGAGGCGGCCGCGAGCGAGGGGACGAGGAGGAGGAAGTCGCGGCGGGAGGCGGCTGAGGCGGACACGCTGAGGCGGGAGAGGGGAAGGAGGTGGTGGCGCCGGAGGTGAGGGGTCTGGTGCGGAGGCGGGAGCGCGGGAAAGGGAGGAGCGGTTTGAAGGGGCGGCGGTTTGGGACATTTCCGCCGCCGAGCTCCAGAGTGGACTACCGTGCCGGAGCAACGACCATGTACAGTGTACACTTTCCGTCCTCTCTTTGTACACTTCTCGTCTTCTTTTTGTGACGGATAAATCGATTTTATTTGTGATTGTGGAATTCAAAAGGAAGAAAAAATTCAGAGGCTTTACTGAACCATATCATGCAGCTAGGTATCCAGCCATCCACATCTGTAAGATTCCTGATGAAGAGGACGAGGGACGCAAGGTGCAGATAACAACACGCTGCTATAATTCCTGCGATCCGGTCCAGAGGCAAGATTCAACTTTCCTGACGAATACCACCACGACTCCACGAGATGGCAAAATGGGCAAACGCATGACAGAAGAAGTGGACAACTTGGTTATGGAAGCCAGTGTGGATAAGCAAAGACACCACACCAGCCACTAGCCCGTCAGCCAGCCCAGTCAGCAAACGTATGGAACACAGATTTGTTGTTGTACCACTCGCCTCAATTAAATTTCACGCAATTGTACAGAAACTCAGTTTGGCGTTACAGTGAAACCCGGGTGGCAAAACTGGGAAAAACAAGAAAGGTTGTGTCGGTGTCGAAATCGGGCAAAACAAAATAGATCAAAATCCAATCCTATGCTACTACTGTACACAAAGCCGCCTGCATCAGTTGCTCCTGTTAGCGTATACTTCAGTTTCCTCTGCTACCTTTCCCCACATATTAGCAAAATGGTCTGAGTACGAAACCTGCGAGCAATAAGTATATATATAAGAGGTTATGTTTGTCGAATATGATGATACAAGTCTATTTCTTCTATCTGTCAACGGCTAACACTGCAGCAACGCCACCACGCCCAACCGTGCAGCCGTCCGCGGCAAACTCCACCCCGACCTGCAGCACCACTTCGAAGCCGGCATCCGCCTTCACGCGATCCTTCGCGGAGGTTGTCGCTACGCCGCCCACCATGTCCAGCTCCGCGGGAGGCCCCGGTGGAGCGCCGGCCAGTGGGCAGGCGGGACGCCAGAACGCCCCTGAGCAGCTCCCCAACACCAGGCCCCCGATGATCTTTGGGCGAAACGCCGGTCCCGGGACCGGCCAGGTTGCGAGGACGGCCGCTACGGGTCCGCGAGTCGCGGGACAGACCGGAGGGGCTGCGCGTGGCACGG
The DNA here is from genome assembly GCA_947311845.1 of Poa pratensis. NCBI lineage: Eukaryota > Viridiplantae > Streptophyta > Magnoliopsida > Poales > Poaceae > Poa > Poa pratensis. The sequence continues at coordinate 20,870,467 of CAMZMU010000065.1, forward strand.
CCGCGGCCATCGTCGAGCCGCCGCCGCAGGCGGCCATTGCACCAACCATCGTGCCTTCGAGCTCGTCCACGGTGCCGTTCACGGCTGCAGCGGCAAAGTCCAAGAACAATCGCAATAAGAAGAAGAAGAATACGGCTCTAGGCGCTGGGGCAGTGGTGCCGGTTGGTCCGGCTGTCGGGGCTGTGATGCCGGCGGCTGCCGCTGCTCCTGGAGGAAACCAGGGGGCATTCGTGGGGAACTCTGCGTCCCAGACCACGGCGACTCCGGTGGCGGCTCCGAAAGCTAAGCGCAAGAGATGTGGGCATTGCAATGCTACTGCCCACGTCACCATGGAGTGCCCTGTTGATCGACACTGCTACATATGCGACATGGTTGTCCACCCGACGGCTCGTTGCCCCACCTTGCGGCTGCCTAAGCCATATGCAGGGATGGGTGGCATCGGAAGCGAAGACACAATGTTCAGCCACCTCCCTGACAGTATATTCAGGCCGCAGCTTGCTCGGAGTCAGACGCCGGTGGGTACTGTGTTGGTGACCGGCGGTCCAGTGTCGGCGGAGACCATACAGTTAATGATGGCTCGGATCTGTCCGGCCAAGCCTGGGTGGTGTTGGGAGGCCATTGAGCACAAGAAAGATATCTTCCTCGTTAACTTTCCGTCGATGGCTGACTTGGAGAGGCTCGATGGTTTCGAGATTGGAGTACCAAAGCAGGAGGCTATGATAACGCTGGGTGTTTGGAGAGAGGAAGAGGTTATGCACACTAGTGAGCTGACACCTATGTGGGTGCATGTGACGGGTGTCCCGTCTCCGATCCGCCACTTTCTGGGCATTTGGGCTGTGGGTACCCTGATCGGCAAGACCATGGACGTTGATCTGTTGGCTCTCAGACGCCAGAATGTGGTCAGAATTCAGGTGGCAATACGACGACATGATCTCTTTGAAGCTAGGGATGTCCAGACCGATGCTTTTGTGATCCTCAAGGGGTACACCTTCAAGTTTCGTAAGGAAGGACCGGATTACGTCCCCGAACCTGACTTTGTGCCATATCTCTGGAGGCGACATGAGAAGGAGGATGACGGGAAGGGGGTCGATGAGAAGGATGTTGATGAGCCCATGCTGCAGGGACCTACAGAGTCTAATGACGGGGATACAACGATGACACAAGCAGGGACATCGGGACCGGGAGGGGCCACTCTTGGGCTCGGTGGTGATGCTAATATCCTGTGTGGTGTGGCCGTGACGCCGCTTAATCCAAAGCCGCAAACACCCCGTGGGAAGGAGATTCTTGCGCAGCTATCACCATTGGGGCTGGCTTCCTCTCTGCAACATGTGGTGACACTGCCAGCAGCTCCTAGTCATCACCTAGTGTCACCTGGGCCGGCGGCAGCAGCTCTCTCATTGCCTGGCGAGATGCTCACCAAGGCCAAGCCTACTGCGCCTACACAGGTGCAGTACGTAGCATCCCCTGTGTGTCCAGTACCTCCTGGCCTGGCGTCTCCTTGCCTCTCATCGCCAGTTGAGGCAATGGTGCAGCCGGCTGTGAGCAAAGGCAAGGAGGCAGCCTGCCACTCGGACCTGCAGGCGACGGGGAGTGCCCGACCGCCCGGTACGGCTACGCTGGAGCATCTTGGCCCGATGGTGCCCCCGGGCGTGCTGGGTGCTGCTGCCCAGCTGGGGGACGGCGATGACGGCCACGCTGCATCGATTCCACGTGCGGCGCCATCGGAGGTGGACTCTACTGCACCACTGTCTACCCCGATGTCGACGCCTCTGAGGAGGAGCGCGCGCTACAACATGGCTGCGGATGGGAGCACCGCCACGGATGAGGACTCTATGGTCAAGGCCATGAGACGCAAGGCCGAACAGAACCTCGACACTACTGGTACGGTTAATAATTCAAAGTCTTTCCTCGCATTTTCAGATTCTAGCATTTCAGCTAAGTTGAATAGTGTAGGAGTTTCGTTGGGTAATAGTACTGGTAAGGTTGCGGTATCGACTAATGCCTTGAGACGTTTGGAATATGACCGGTTAACGGTTACTCCAAAAAGATCGGCAAAGTCACTGTCTCCCCAAGAGGATGAGGAAGAGCTAAATGACACAATTGATGTCCCGCTTCTTTCACACCTCGTGGGTGATGTATCTGAGGGTGGTTTAGAGGAGGCGATGCTTAGCTCATTATATGATCTCAAAGCATCCGACCGGAAATCTAAATCAGCCTCAAATAAGAAAAATAAAAACAAAACGCCACGGAAAAAGGCGAAGGTTTCCACATCTCCAATTGTTTCCCAATGAATGGCATGTTCGAGAATAGCAGAGGTCTTCGTGACTTGGCTAAACACGCACGTATTGCTGATTCTATTCGGGATCATCGCTTGGACTTTGTGGGCATCTCCGAAACCGGGAAACGGGATTTCTCCGGGAGTTTACTTAACCGACTATCAGGCGGTGTAGATTTCTCCTGGAGGTCCCGTCCACCACGTGGTAGATCTGGGGGCATCCTACTAGGCGTCAGAAAAGATACCATGGATGTATTGGCTAGTTCGGATGGGGACTTTCATATAAAGTGCCATATCCGCAACAAAGCCGATAATTTTACATGGAGTCTTGTTGTCGTGTATGGTGCAGCCCAGGAGGAGCATAAAGCTGCTTTTCTCCGTGAATTAGTTAACTTAGCAAAGGATAATCCATACCCTATGATTATAGGTGGCGATTTTAATTTGCTAAGATTTCCACATGAGAAAAGCAGAGGTAGGTTTGATAACCGTTGGCCTCTCTTATTCAATGCTGTAATTGACAGCCTTGCATTGAGAGAGGTTTCGATGGTAGGGAGGCAGTTCACTTGGGCTAATAGCCTCCCTGAGCCGACGTACGAGAAGTTGGACCGTGTTTTGATGGATTCTAATTGGGAAGCTAAATTCCCAATGGTCTCTGTACGGGCCCTCGAGCGTATCGAAGCTCTATCAGATCATGCCCCCATATTGTTAACCACGGGTACACCTAGACCACTGTGTAAACGCCCATTCAAATTTGAATTGGGATGGTTACATAGGGATGGGTTTCATGATATGGTTAGTACGATATGGGGGAGACCGGTCCCTGGTAACGACCCAATCACAAGGTGGAATAACAAAATTCGCGCTACGCGAAAACACCTAGTTGGTTGGGCGAGACATATGGCGGGCCAATTAAAACAGGAAAAGCTTCGATTATCATCAGTGATTGATGACCTTGAGGCTTTTGCTGAAATTAGGCCGCTGTCCACGCACGAGATTGAGCTGAAAAACCAATCCAACGCGAAGATGGCGTCTATTCTTCGTGAAGAAGAGCTGAAATGGTATCAACGATCAAAAGCCCAATTTATTTTGGAGGGAGATGCGAATACGAGATACTTTCATAGTCTGGCAAATGGCAGACACAGAAAGAAACTCATCCATTCCCTAAACCAAGAAGAGGGTCTGATCGAAGGGCATGAGCAGCTTAAATCTTATATCACGAAGTATTATAAAAAATTGTTTGGCAAGCCTGACGCAGATAATTTCTCGTTGGACGAAAGCAGAACAGATGACATTCCGCAAGTTTCCGATCAGGAAAATGCCCATCTTACTGCTCCCTTCTCTTTGGAGGAAGTAAAGAAGGCGGTTTTCCAAATGGAACACAACAAAGCCCCAGGTCCGGATGGTTTCCCTGCTGAATTTTATCAGTCTTTTTGGGAAGTAATTCAACCGGACCTGATAGAGATGTTCCATGCGTTGCATGCTGGACAACTAGACCTTTTTCGCCTTAATTTTGGTGAGATTATTTTGTTGCCAAAGGTTAATGAAGCAGAAAAGATCCAACAATTTAGACCTATCTGTCTTCTTAACGTTAGCTTCAAGATATTCACTAAAACAGCGACTATTAGGTTGAACTCGGTGGCTGACCATGTTGTGCGTCCGACACAGACAGCCTTCATGCAAGGTCGCAACATTCTTGATGGTGTTGTGATATTACATGAAACTGTCCATGAGTTACATCGGAAAAAGCTAAATGGGGTCATACTAAAGATTGACTTCGAAAAGGCTTATGATAAAGTAAAATGGTCTTTCCTTCAACAGACACTCAGAATGAAAGGTTTTTCTGATGAGTGGCGTTCAATGATTGATAGTTTTGTCTCCGGTGGTAGTGTCGCCATCAAAGTCAATGACGACGTTGGTCGATACTTCCAAACGAAAAAAGGACTACGTCAAGGCGACCCATTATCACCTATACTATTTAACATAGTAGCTGATATGCTAGCCATAATCATTGAACGCGCAAAGCGGGATGGGCAAATTGAGGGGGTAGTACCGCATCTAGTGGATGGCGGACTATCTATTCTTCAATACGCTGATGATACAATTCTTTTTATGGAACATGACTTGGAGAAAGCGAAGAATCTGAAATTAATTCTTTCAGCGTTCGAGCAACTCTCCGGTCTAAAAATTAACTTCCACAAAAGCGAATTGTTTTGTTTCGGCGATGCCCAAGCGGAGGCCAACCAATATGCTGAACTTTTTGGCTGTGGGGTTGGTGAGTTTCCAATAAGTTATCTAGGCATCCAATTCATTTTAGGAGGCTTACGATTGCACAATGGAAACACGTTGAGGAAAGAATACAAAAAAGGTTGAGTAGTTGGAAAGGAAAACTACTATCCCTGGGTGGAAGACTGGTACTCATAAACTCTGTCCTAACCAATATGGTTCTGTACATGATATCCTTCTTCCAATTACCAAAAGGAGTTCTTCATCGATTGGATTACTTTCGATCTAGATTCTTTTGGCAAGGGGACAACGAAAAAAAGAGGTATCGACTGGCAAAATGGGATGCGGTGTGCCGACCCAAAGACTTTGGGGGACTAGGGATTCATGATCTTGCGGTCAAGAATCGTGCCCTTCTAGGAAAATGGCTGTTTAAGCTACTTACCGAAGAAGGTGTCTGGCAAACACTACTCAGGAGAAAGTATGTTGGCTCGAAGGCGATATCTCAGGTTTCATGGAAAGCCGGAGATTCTCACTTTTGGGCAGGCCTTATGGCGACGAAGAAGTTCTTCCTCCCATTTGGCTCTTTCTCCATCAAAGATGGTTCGGAGATAAGGTTCTGGGAGGATAAGTGGCTTGGCACTACTACGCTCCGTGAACAATATCCAGCCTTATATAATATTGTCCTTGGGCGTCACAAAAGCGATACTATTGCTACGGTTTTGGAGGTTAATCCACCAAATGTGACGTTCCGAAGAGATCTCGTTGGTCCTAGGTTAGCGGCGTGGCATGAATTGCTACAACGACTAGCATCAGTCAATTTGACGCAAGGGTCCGACGTGTTTCGGTGGAGTTTACACAAATGCGGTAAATTCACAGTGGACAGTATGTATAATGCGTTAATCCAACCTGATGTGCCAGTAGAAAATAATAAGAAAATCTGGTCGATGAAGATACCACTAAAAAACAAGGTTTTCGCGTGGTACCTTCGTCGAGGGGTTATTCTTACTAAGGACAACCTTGCAAAACGCAATTGGCACGGTAGTAAGAGGTGTGTCTTCTGTCATAAGGACGAGACTATCAACCACTTATTTTTCGAGTGTCAATTCGCCGGTTCTATATGGTCAATCATCCAGATAGGTTCTACTTTATATCCCCCAAGAAGCATTGCACATATTTTTGGCAGTTGGCTGAATGGGGTTGATGTTAGGTTCAAACAACTTATTAGGGTGGCAGCGCTAGCCGTTATATGGTCGCTTTGGCTATGTAGAAATGACAAGGTTTTCACTGATAAAAATTGTTCTCTCATGCAGGTTATCTACAGGACTACAGCTACACTCCGTTCGTGGTCTCAGTTGCAACGTGTGGGGCATCGAGACCTGTTTATGGAGGTTTGTTCAAGACTGGAGGATACGGCGAGAGACTTTTTATCCCAACATGGATGGCAGCATAATTTGCGGATCGGGCCACCAGCACCCTAGGCGTGATTACAATTTCTCATCTGATATGTAATCGCTACCTTTTTATTTTTCGGACTACCGTACTCTTTCGGCTGTGTGCACCTTCGTTGTGCAGAGGCTGGGTGTAATGCTTAAACCTTTTAAGTAATAAAACTCCCTTTATCTAAAAATCTGTCAACGGCTATGTAGTGCAGTTTCTTATCCATATACCTGGTTTACAACAAATCCTTTCAGCATCTCAATAAGATCCCGCCGCCTATCCTTGTCAAACCTTCTAATTTCAATCATGTTGTTTTCCTGCATTGTTGTAGTACAAAAGGTAAATGACAAAAATATAATTCTTTTGATGCGATATGGTTTCAAAATTCATCATCACGCTCCTAGCATTCCCAAAGTCCTACAAATTGATGTCCCTACTCCAAATGAATATACATGTTGAAACTCCAAAAAAGAAGCATATGTAATGCTCCACTACCAGGATCTTAACATCTTCACGAAGACAATGACCTCCCTTAAAATGAACTAATACATTATTGTACAAAACCTAGTATGCATACTTATATTTACGAATATCCATTTAAATGTTGGGTATTCATAGAAAATTGAAGAGACAAAATTTGCATCTACAACTCAAATAAAACATTATATGTGGATTAGCATGGATACTTTCACTAGCTAAAACTCGTGATATGTCCTTTCAACTCGTCCCTCCTTTGCATTTTTTCCCAGCTGAAGCTATTAGCTATTCTTTTAAAGAGAAGTGTGTCAACCAGAAAAATAACAAAATGTCCTTATGAACAAAAAATATTGTTTATAGTTTAATTACATGTTAACTACCCAATCATCGTGACAGCAATCCTACATTTTATTCTGATTTTCGAAGGCATAAACTGAAAGATACTGAATTGAGCCTAACTGCTTTATAGTGTACTGAAAAAATATTGAGCCTAACTGCTTTTTAGATAAAAAAATAAAAATTGTTTATAGTTTAATTACATGTTAACTACCAACCCAATCCTACAAACTGCTTTTAGTTGGTAGTTGTGTACAAAAGCGTAGCAGCAATGCTGATAGCACATGAATAATGACCATATAGCATGCAGTTAAAGTGTTAAAGTGGTGTAAAGTGATGTGGGAATAAAAGGAAGGATGAGTTATAGTTATAATGATTATAATAAGCTTCAAATATACAATGTTACTCGTGCCTAATACTATTCGACAGTGTGCATGCAGCCATCAGAAGAAGATAAAATTTCGCATAATTGTGCTAGCATTGTGGTCAACGGACTTGGTTGAGAAATTTTAGTTAAAGCAATCTGAAACTATAAATGCAAGCCAATTTCATTAATAAACCATCCAATGGCACATTTGTTAAAGCTTGTATTTTTTTTGCCTTTAGATGCGTTTCCATATAATTTAATGCTCCGTAAATTTTCTCAAAGGAATAATGTCACTTCACAATTTTGGGCAGTTTACCTTAATAATATCATATTCTTGAATGGCATGGTTTTTTCACTGCTTCTGTTGCGCTTATTGTTTCTTTCAATCCCTCTATCTTCTGATACCTTGTCCATTCCTGGCCAATACCTCTTGATGATACAGATTCAAGTCGTCCTGCCCTTGTATGCAAAAAATATAGATCTGCTGACAAACTTTGCACATGTTGCAAAGCGTTAGAACGATCGGTAAATGCTTGATGAACAGATAGCATCATTTCCAAGTGTTCATGGATACTATCCTGCAAAGTCATAAATAATTCACTGTTATAATGAAATACATAAGAAATTAAAAGATATGATACTCAGGCCTTGAGCCTGTGGCATATGCACCTACCAGGTTGTACAATTTCAGAATTTAATTTTGCCTGAGATCTGCTGAACTTGACAACAGAATTCGCAAAATTATGGACAACACCAGCTCGTCTTCTCTGCAAACCAGATTTGCCTGCTCCCTTTCAAATTTTGCCAGCTTAATCAATGCCATTCCCAAGTGAGCTGTAGTTGTTCGAAGATCATCCTGAGTTTTAACGAGAGATTCTGCCTACACCAAATGGAAAATTAGAAGATAAAATTAGTAGTTTTTTTACCAAAACATACCATCCAAAAAGTTCCACACAAATCGTGAGTGCAAAATTCCGAGACTTATTCTGCGAGGCAAAAAAGTAAGTCCTGAAGGTGAAGAACCGAGTACCAACAGCATGGATTTATATTTGCATACCCTTTTATACATAAGCAAAATATGTGGTTCGACGAAGTGACCCACTTCGCTGACCCAAGGGACCTTAACCAGGTCGGTGGCAAGGCCGGTTCTAGTTACACTGCTTCTGATATGCTAATTTGTCAACTCCACAGAAAGCAAAATTTAATTCTTTTTTTAGCAAACCCCAAAGAATTAGATAAATACCATATAGACAAACATAACATAGTCATTTATAGAAAAACGAAGGTAAGATGGTCCACATAGAAATTTCATTTGGTTGAAATTGTTTTCATGTTTGTTGGCTGCAGCTGGTTCCTATCAAATTAAAGCACGAGCTGACATGACTCACAACAAGAAGACCGAAAGAGTGTACCCTCTCTACACAAAAACCTGAGATATTAAATGATTAACCGAATGAGCTCAGAACTTAACAACAGATCACATGATCCTGCATGAATCTGTGTCAGAATTTTCTGCTAAAATATGAGGAACCACCACGGACAGTTCGAAAAGATAGCCCTACCACTTCTGAAACTTGAACAAAACTGCTCATGTAAATTTTGCAGGTGTGGAAAGTGGACAGCTTGAGGAATTCAAAAAAACATTTGCAAACATGAAAAGGCTAACCTCCTCCAGACCACTCTTAAAATCTTCAGACAATTCAAAAGTTCCAAACAGTACATCGTCTATATAGATTGCCGATTGTGTTGCCAATTCATAACAATACATAAACAATAAAAGACTGGCCTAGATAATCTTCTTCTCCTCTCATGCTCTTACTCCTCTTCATCCCCAGCTCATGGTCGGATGGTCACGCGCTAAGAACGTTAGGCAATAGATTTTCCCTAGGTGATAGAATATGAAGCAGTGACAGATACTTATGAGTTTCGTTGGTGTTAGGGCATCTCCAGTCGTTGTGCCGCCCCAGGGCCCAAAACGGCGCTATTTGGCCGCCGCGACGCGAAACGGCGCTAATCTGGATCCTGGGGGGCGCGTTTTCCAGCCGCGAACCCAACCCAAGTTTCGGCCCCAAAAATTCAAAAACGCCGAACAAATAGACTAATTTCTAAAGGGCGATTTTCATTCATATTTGGCGAAAAATCGCCGATTACATAGCAGAATTTGAAACTAAAAAAAACGTAAAAACATTTTTATTCGGCGATCTACAGGGCAGTTGATGCCCAGGCTGCTTGGATCGCCTTGCTGTAGTCGCCGTCGTCGGAGCCGCTCCCGGGAGGCTTGCTCGGGCCTTCGCCGTCGCCGCGCTGGAATTTGCTCAGCAGCAGGGCCTGCCTGAAGCCGGCGTCCTCCCTCGTCGCTGTCGCTCGGGTCGAGCACGAAGTAAGGGATCTCCGGCGCCACCGGACGAGGAGGAATGCGGTGCGGCGGCCCGCATTGGCGTGCTGGCGCTCCTCCGCGCGCCTGCGCTCCGCTCGGCGAGTGCTTGGCGCTGGCGTTCCACCTCGGCCTCCGTGAACTGGCGGAGGCTCTAGTCGGCGGCGAATTCCTCCGTCGCCGGCTGGATTGTGTTGAAGGAGGCCTCCCCGCCTCCTTCAGCCGGGCCACTCCACCTACTACTGCTCCGGCTCCTGCTTGGGCTCCTTCTTGGCCTTGACGAGGCGCTGTAAAGAAGGAGCGAGGAGGAGAAGCCTCGGGCGCTCAGAAGGAGCGAGGAGGAGAAGCCGCGCGGCGCTGGGAGCCGCCGCGAGGCTCGTTGATGCGCAGGGCGCCGCTGCGCGTGGGGACGCGGCGGCCGG